>PVIH01014943.1:0-51549 GCA_004025045.1 Sigmodon hispidus
ATGGGAGTTCTTTTAAGGGAAAGTTATTTAGTCTTATTCCATACCATTTGTGTGGGTCCATATCTGGATAAGCTAGTAAGCATTTGAATAGTTAAGTAGTAAATTTCATACCACTCATTTTCTTTCTTGTAACTTACCATTTGGAATGAAGTTCATCAGAAGTTATACCCTTGTTAAAGAGTTAAAGAAGTCTGTTTGCTCTTGCAGAGGACACAGGTTTATTTCCTAGCTGCCCACAGGACAGCCCACAACCATTTGTAACTCCAATTCTAGTGGATTCAACACCCTTTTCTGGACTCTGCAGGCACCAGGCAAACACATGGTCCACATACATGCAATGCAGATAATCACTGATACCCACAAAATAAAACTAAATAATTTAAAAAAGAATTTAGAATCGAAAAGACACCTCAAATCACTGAGGTGAAGTTCTGATTGGTTAGTCTGATTTTGAAAGTGTGAAAATTTCTGCTTTTACCTTGTTGGGCTTTCAATCTCTGCACTTGTGTCTCCAGAATTTCTGAAAATATTATCTAACAATAGATTTTAAATGGTTGGTGTGTAATGTTCGTCGTGAACTCATACAAATTACCATTCTAGAGTCTTAAAAGCTTATGTATTCTTAGAACTAAATACTAATTAAAATTGGAAATAACTCAAAGAATCATAACATATAAGTATCTGAACTGTGACTTTTAGCTGCCATGCAAATGTATGTTTAAGATATTAAAATATGTGGTATAAAAGTGTAGCATTGCGTGAATAATTTTTAAGCACTTCTTTATGCTAGGTAATTCCATAAAAACTGTTCACTTTTTTATTTTTTAAAGATTAATTAAATTTTATTTTAATATGTATAAGGATTTTACCTGCATCTATGTCTGTGCACCATGTGTGTGCAGTGCATGTGGAGGCCAGAAGTGAGCATTGGATGACACCGACTAAAACTTTAGGCAATATAACCATATTAAATGAGAGACTACTAGCAGAAAGTTGATACTTGTTCATTTTCACTCACAATAAACTTGCCAATATTTTTATAATATATATCTTACTATATATTATTTTTAAAGATTTATTATGTATTATGTATAGCATTTTGCCTGCATGGGTCCCTGCAGGCCAGAAGAGGGCACCAGATCTCATTATAGGTGGTTGTGAGCCACCATGTGGTTGCTGGAATTGAACTCAGGACCCTTTGAAGAGCAGTCAGTACTCTTAGCGGCTGAGCCATCTCTCTAGCCTTTTTATTATATGTTTTTATTCTATATGTAATATGGTATGTATTTTTATAATATATATTTTATCCAGTACTCATTATATCCCTTGATTGTATTCCATTGATTGAAATGAATTACCCGTGACTCATATATACTTTGGCAATAGGCTTTATGAATATGTGACAATATCCTTTCAAAATAGCTATTGTTAAAGCTCAGTGTTTATTTTTACTATGCAAAGTTAACTGGACTTTGTAATGGATTTTGTTTAAAATTCATTAATAATTCTCTTAGGACCTGCAGAAGTACCTCTGGTAGCACCAACTGGTAATTTACCACCAATATACCTTCCTCCTGGTTACATGTCTCAGGTATGCTAAAGTGGTTTTTGTTTGGTATCTAACTATATTATCATTTAATATTTTTACTATGTCACTATATGATAATAGATTCTCAGAAATATATATTTATTTAGTTTACTGTTGTCATTTTTTTAAACTTTGCTTTTCACTAAATCTTTAACTGAAGTTATTTCAAGTGATTGACTGTAACCAAACCTCCCTTAGATTGCCTCATAAATGAGACCTAATTGTTTACTGAATTTATATCACTTAATATTTTAAAAACTTCCATTGCTTTATAGAGTTTGTTAATTCATCTTAAGTACCATTACAATTCTTACAGTAAGGGCTTCTGACAATGCATAATCTTTAGTTCTTAAAATCACACAAGACTTTTAACTCAGTAGTGTTTCATTCTTAAAGGCCTAAAAAGACTTTTTTATAGTATAGATTCAGTGTTTAAGATTTATTTATTATATATACAGTGTTCTCATGCAGGCCAGAAGAAGGCACCACACTTCATTACAGATGGCTGTCACCATGTAGTTGCTGGGAATTGAACTCATGACCTCTGGAAGAACTCTTAACCACTGAGCCAACTCTCCCCACCTAAGAAAACTTTTAAGAAATCTCTCAAATATTTATTGTGCACCTAAAATGAGCAGGCAGATAACACTCCTACTGAGATTAAGAAAATACTCAATGGCCTTACAAGTTTAAACTTCAGAAGACATCATCTTTCTTCATAGCCTTTGTCTTCATAGCTTATTTGGTTGTATATATTGCATAGTGGTATAGATGTACAACATCCCAAACAAATCACTAAAAGGTACTTTAATTCTAAACAAAATTTCCTGTATAAAAATATGAGTGTACATGTGCCTACACTCAGCAATTTAAATTCCTTAATTTATCAGACACATTTTTATAACTTTGGAATGATATATTAATTACATGTATATAATATTTCTTTCAATTCTGTTTATAATCACAAAGAGATTTGAAATAAACCCAAAGCCTATAAATGAATGATTTACAATATATGCAGATAATGGAGCACTATAAAAATATCAAAAAATTTGGGAAAATAGAGCTGAGTGTGGTGACACATACCTTTAATCCCAGCACTTGGGAGGCAGAGGCAGGTAAATCTCTGTGAGTTTGAGGCCAACCTGGTCTACATAGTGAGTTCCAAGACAACCAGGGCTACATAGTGAGACTGTCTCAAAAAGGGAAGATGTATAATTATAAACCTATATGGAAAAGTCTTCAAAGGTATATTACTAAATAAAAAGGGAAAATACAAAATAGGAATAATGCTACACTGATATAATAAAAAGAAGGAAAACAAATAATTTTAGAAGTGCTCCTAAGAAATTCATAGTAGTCTCCAATTGTGAATCATTGAGAAAGTAAGAATAAGGACGGGTACTTTTAAATTATATGGTATTCTTTCAGGCTTTGAAATGCGTCAGAAATTACTTCTTTAAAAAAATAAAAAAGCTACTTGCAGCCAAGCATGGTGACACACATTTTTAATCCCAGTACTCAGGAGGCAGAGGCAGGTGGATCTTTGTGAGCTGGTCTACAGAGTGAGTTCCAGAGACTTTATAGTGAGATCCTGTCTCAAAAGAAATTAAGATACATGGTGTAAAAAAGAATGATCTTGCCTTCTTGATTCTTTGATGCTTTTGATTTCCAAATTATTTTGATATGACATAAATCTAAAACAATGATTTCTATGTATTTTAATATGTACATATAATTCTGTCTTCTGTTATAGGTGGTAGAAGAAAACGGAATTCAAAAAATTATCATTGTACCTCAAACTCTGGATTATCATCACATGCCTGTAACTGCTCCTGTGCAACAAGTGTCACCCTACATAGCACCACCACAGTTCACATACCCACAGGCCTCTCAGCTGATGTATCCCCCGGTTCAAGGAGAATTTCCAATGCCTTATGTCCAAGAACCTGTTCAACAGCAGATGCCACCACCTCCACAACTACTCCCACCTCCGATGCTACCACCACCAGCATCACTTTTATACCAGGATCATCACGGAGGTATATGCTTTTCTTCTTTTGAGATTTTGTTTTTATTTATACGAGGTGTTTGCCTTGAATGTATACCTGTGTACACTGTGTGTATAGTGCCTATGTAAACCAATAGAGGGTATAATTCCCCTGGGACTGGAGGTAATAGGCAGTTGTTAGCTCCTGTGTGGGTGCTGGAAATTGAATCCATATCCTTTGGAAGAGCACCCAGTGCCCTTAACCATTGGGCCATCTCCCCAGCCCTAGTATATGCTTTTCTTAAATGCAAAGCACTATCATTGAGATACAAATATAGATGTGACATGGAAGTAGAAGTGATGAATTAATATTGTTAGTAGAGAACTTGCCCAGAATGAACAAAGGCCAGGGTTTCAAATCCAGTATCATATAAAACTAGATATGGTGGTACATGCCTAGAATGTCAGCATTCTGGAGGCGGAACCAGGAGGATTAGAAATTAAAGGTCATCTGCTGGAGTTTGAGGCCTGCCTAGGATCCATGTAATTTTTGTCTCAAGAAGAGGAGGCAGAGGTGAGAAGGAGGAGGAAAAAAAAAGGAGGACTATCTCAAAAACAGAGAAGAGCAAGAGCAAGAGTGGGTGGGAAAAAATATGAATGTAAGGAGGTCAATATGGGCAAAGTACATGATATAGTTGTATTAAAAAATATTTATGAAGCCCATCACTGTAAATACAATAAATATATGGCATTTGAAATGGAAAATTTTATAAAGGAGAAAAAATATTAAATTTTTTAGTTTGTAAAAAGCAAACAGATTCAGATAGTTATTAAAGTGGAAAAAAGTAGAAGATAATAACATTTCCATTAATGGTTGTATATCATGCATATATCTTAGGGCTGATGACAATCCATAGGCAAAATGCTTATAATGCCTAAAGTCTTATAATGTCTCAGGTAAAATACTCATTAAACTGCATTTTTGTAAATATTTGTTTTGCTTCTATGTAGCATATAATTTCTGGTACATATTTTTTCTGACTGGTCTGTAAAATCAGATTAGAAAAATCATAAAAAACATAATATTCATGTTACTGAGAATATAAAAGGGACTAGAGGATTGTCATCATAATCATAAAACCTTAAGATCTGAAATTGAAGTTCCTATCTAGAAAAATACTGTATTTGCTCATATTTTTCCTAATCTATTAGTATAGAGCAAATACATATACATAGAACATATACATAAATACAAAATATTTGGATTGAAGCAAAGTAAATTTTTTTAAGTAAAGCATGATTTATCAGTGTTCTTTTGATGGTTACATAGGAGAAAGAACTTGAGAGAATATGATTATTTAAATTGATGAACATTGTCCCATTATCTTTTTCAGAAACCTATCCTCATGGAAGAGTAAATCATAACCAGTTTGACGAAAGATTTGTTAGAATGGGAGAATATTCAAGGAAGAAAATAAGAGATCGCCAGTTTGGTGAACATAAATCTAGTTCCATGTTTAATGGCACTCCTTTGCTTCTGAACAAAGCCACTGACATGCCCAGTACTTCTAGTACTCTTTGTCCATACACTGTGGACACTAATTCTGGCATTCACACTGATAACAATACTTCAAACCCTTGCTCTCTGGAATCTCTTTTAAGTACTTGTACTATTGATGATACTCCAAAAAACTACACTGTTGACAATCTTCCAGTCATTAACACTACTGACAAAATCACTACTTCCTCTGATCATGCCCATAGCACTTCTACCTCAAACACTACTTTTTGCTATGACATCATTAATAGTGCTCCAGGCTCCACCAGAATTAGTCAGGATGCAATCACCTCTGATGGAACTCAAAAACCAGCAAATACTGATAGTGTTCCAAGCTACATTTCCGAGAATTCTCACAATGCTTTTATCTCTGAAAATGCTTATGTCCCCTCTACAATTAATAATGCTCTCAGACCTTCTGGTGCTGCCAGCATTTCCAACAATACAGGGACTTATCCTGAAAATAATGAAAAGAAAGAGAATATGGGAGGTGGAGACAATAAACAGATACCAGGTGGAAAACAAAAGAAGAACCAGTCACCAAATGCAACACTAAAAGGTAAACCCAGGAATCCAGTTGTGCTGCCAATGAGAACTCAAGACAAATATTTTGGACTGTCAATGCATTTTTAAATAAATTTCTATTGCACATAATTATTTATTTAGTCTGTGTATGTATGTGAATGAGGGAGATCAGAGGGCAACTTGTGGGACTTTATTTTCTTGTTTTAAGCATGCAGATCCCTGGATCAAACCCAGGTCATAGTGCCTAGTGGAAAGCACCATTATTCTCCAATATCACCTTGCCAGCTCATTTTAAATATTAACATGCCATTCGCCGCTTCTGCTTTCTCTTAACTTCATTATACTTGCACCTCCGTGTTTTTCTAATTTATTTTTAATATTAGTTGACAAATCATAAACATACATTTATAAACTGTAGTGTGACATTTTGACACACATCTCTACAATATATAAATATAATGTGGAATTAGTAAGTGAAACTAACATTTGCTATCTAACTTATCAGCTGGGTTACTTATATTAAAACATTTGAAATGCATGTACATTATATTGAAATATACCATATATTAACTAGAGTCACCTTACCATGCAATAACTCTCAAAACCTGTTTCTTCCATATGAAATTTTTTTTCCATTTGTTCAGCAACTACCCATTCTCTAACTTCTACCCCACTCCTGGTAATGTTTCTTTCAGCTTCACTAAATTCTACATATAACTGAAATCATGATGTATTTGTTTTTCTGTGCTTGGCTTATTTCACTTGGTACACTGTCCTTTGGGTTGTCCTTGGGTTGTCCTCTACTTCAAAAGTAGAACTCTCATTCTACTTTTGAAGGCCAAATAGTGAGTGCAAAATCATAATTAGAGTTTCTTTTAAAATCATGAAAAATGTTGCATCTTGGTGGTAGAGTGCTTGTGTAGCATGCCAAAGGTTCTAGATTAAATTCCTAGCAACACATACAAATACATATATTAAAATTATCTTTCTGTAAAATGTGTATGTCTTTGAATTTTTTCTAGTTGTCTTCTAATGAAACATTGCAAATTTCAATCTTATTTAGTTCGTCTGATTTTATTTAAATTGAAAAATTATATAAATATCATGCTAGAATTTAATACATCTTTTGACCAGGTTCTAAGTGTTTAATGTAAGTTGTCACTAGATATTAGTAGTTTTCAATGGGCTGATTTATTTGTAGGCTGATAATAGATCTAACTTTTTTCTCTTGTTTTTGTCAATATATTTTTTGTTTGAGGTGGGTTTTTTTCTTACTTTTAGAATACAATACAGAATGCAGAACACAACCATGCTGTTTCAGCACTGATAAGCCTGTGGTAAGTAACGAAAGTGATAATTTTATTCTCTTTTTCGTTTTCAGTCTGAACTCTGAAATGGCATTAAAATTTTTCATAATCTCCTCCAGCAATGCAAATATTCAATGCAAGCATCATTAAAGATAAAAATAATGGATAATTATTCAATCACAGTATTTCAGCACCTAATAAGGAATTTACATCTAATATCAAATAAAACCTAAGAAAAGATTGTATTCAAAATTACAGATTATGATTTTTAAGTATACTCCTTGCATTTCATCATTTTAGGTCTCTAACATCCAAACACGATCTGCTACTGTTTCATGGACTGTGAACAGTACTGAAAAAGATGATCCTATTAATTGCCCTGTGAAATTTGAATTGGCACTGTCTAGCAGTGGTAAAAATGGAATCTATAAAAACATTTATAAGTAAGTCCTTTTAATTATTTCTCATTATTCAAGTATACTGTATAAAAATATAGTCTTTTTTTCCTAAATTCTTCTTTTGACAGGAGTAGTTTTCTAGTAGTAGATTTTCAAATCAATACACAGAGCTCATTAGCTCACAATATGTTATTTGAATATCAGCTCATCCATTTTCAGGTACAGGCTTTCTGTTAAACAAATTTGAACTTAAGGAGAATATAAAACAAACATCTCTCATTCCTCATTGGTTCATTTTAGAAAAAATTAGCTCCATATGATGATGTCTTTGAGTAAACAATTGAGGTCATTTACATTGCAGTGAGAATTCAAGACTTGGGCTCTGCTAGAAATTAAATTCTGTGTGGGAGCTGGTTATTAAAAAAAGAGGTTGTTAAATAGCAAGGTAAGTTCAGGGATGTGAATCAAAAGATAGATCCAGGACTAGGGAGAAAATGGTAGAAGATAACCATGAGCAGTAGTCATCCTGGATAAAGATGCAAACGGAAACAAAGATGTAAAGACATGAAAACAGGTGGAAAGGAACAATCTTCTACCCACTGTTCAGCCTATGCAGTAAATAAGTCAGAGGTGGTGTACAATACTTTGAAAATCATACCAGAAAATTTTATTTTTAGAATTTTTCATTTTTGTCCAGATACTGAAGGTTAAAAAATGGGAATTTATATAAAGTTTCATTTATTTGATAACCTGCAGGTAAAATTATGAGATTTAAGGCTCACTGAATGAATGAATTTCTTGAGACATTGTGGTCTTTGAAGCTTTTGGTATATATTTTCTTTTAAATGAAGTACTTAAAAGTCAATCTATATCATTTTGGTTAAATGTTTGGAGTAATAAAATGCAAATTGACTGCTTTGAATTAGTATTATCATTTTGATGTGTGGTATAGACTTGTTGATACAAAAAAAAATCTAAAGATTTATTGATACAAGGGACAGGACAAATTCAATATTTCTTAATGGCTGCTTTCCTGATGACTAGCAGCAAGTTGTTTCAGCTCCTTCAGCTTCCTCTTGGTGCAGATGTGCGTATGGGCATCCTCACTCTCTGAACCTGAGTGCCTGCCGAAGAAGCTTAGAGCATCTCTGTGGTGTGTCCACTAGCTAGTGAAAACCACATACCTCCAGATCATATCCCTCAGAAACTTGGTACCCTTGGTGAGGCACTGCTGCTATTCAATGGAAACTGTCTCCTAATAGTAACGTTTTGCACACATATAAAGTGATTTAAAGTTACCCAAACTTCAAAGAAAATTGTGGCTCTACTCGGTTATGAGACTAGGACTACTTGCTTAGCTGTTAAATATATGTGGGATCCCATATAAACAAAGATTATCTTCACAGTGGCAATGAAGTTTCTGT
The DNA here is from genome assembly GCA_004025045.1 of Sigmodon hispidus. Taxonomy (NCBI): domain Eukaryota; kingdom Metazoa; phylum Chordata; class Mammalia; order Rodentia; family Cricetidae; genus Sigmodon; species Sigmodon hispidus. The sequence continues at coordinate 8,791 of PVIH01014943.1, forward strand.
GGCCCTACAACATCTACAACCCTCCACAGTCTACTTTCTAAGGTAAGAACTCTGTCCTACAATACTTACCATCAGCCTGTAAGGCAGCCAAGACTCCTTAACCAATATGAGTTCAGTACTTAGAATTCCTGAAGTCAGCCTAGCTATTTACCAGCAAAGTGTCCTTTCCTTCCAACTTCAAATAACCACACCTCAAGCAACCCTAGTTAAACTCTTTAGGTTACCCAAAAAAAAGAAAAGCCATGAAAATAGAAAATGGAGGATTAGTTAGGAAGAAAAAAGGGGTCAGTGGGAGTGAGAAGGGAGAAAAAGAGCATAATGGGGAGGGAGGGAGGGAGTATGATCATATATGAAAATGGCATAAAGCTATTACTATGGATAATCAATATATGCTAACAAAAGAACAACACAGAAATGTGTCTAGAAACACAGTCGTGCAATTCAGTACTTGAAAGCTTACAACAACTGCTGTCACCCTTTCAGAGTTACAACCATAAGAGACTCAGAGCACAGAAGTGTGTCTGAAGTGGTCAGCTTCACAACACCTGGCTGTGAACCAGACCCTCCACTGGCACCCCAGCTAATTAGCAGAACCAAGAACAGCCTGAATCTACAGTGGAAAGTAAGGCAAAAACTGACAAAAGCATCTCAATGTGACTTTAAAACACTCTCCTGCATTCTGAATTTGAAATGCTTCATCTAACTTATTTCTCTAACATGTCTCTTCACAATGCTCTTTCTCTTATGTCTGAAATGTCAGTATAATTTAGATAATTAATAAAAAGTGAACTGCCCCTTTTCAGCACTTAAATGTTGGTGTTAGTCATCACAGGTACCAGGAAATTTACCTCTCCATTTCCTTAGGTATTAATTTTAATTTCTTTTTATGCAGTCTGAAAACACAAAATATAGAATTGGTGTGTGTCTTGTAAACTGTGAAACGTGTTTGAGCCTTAAATATGAATTCCCATGAAAACAAGTATCTGACAAAATTTGCAGTAATTTATGCCACTTTAAATAATATATGCAACATATGTGTATTATGTAAAACTAACCCATCATAATTTTATCATTATATTTTCAGGGTTCCAGTGATAATGGATCCAGAATAAGCAGCTTCCTTTTGGAATGGGATGAGGTATGAACATTTATTTTTATTTTATTTTTATTAAAAATAATTTTTCATATAATATACACAGATTACCATTTCCCCTGCCTCAAATCCAGGTCCCCTCCCCAACCCTCATGCAAATCCACACTCTTTCTTGTTCTCTCTCATTAAAAAACAGGAATATAAAGCAAGAAGCAAGAAAATAATAACAAATTAAGATAAAATAAAAACAAACAAATCTGAATAGGACAAATCAAATGAACAGGAAAAAAGCGTCCAAGAAAAAGCACAAGAAACACATATAGACACAGAGGCACACACATTTGCACCCATAGAAAACTCATGAAGACACAAAATCGGAAACCACAATATATAAGCAAAGACTAAAGACTTATAGAGGTTATTAAAAAAAAAAGCCCAAACAAAGCATTATGAGTCACTTCCAAACCTCCAAAATTACCATTGAGTTCATTTTGTGATGCCCAAGTACTGCTGGAAATGGGGCCTGCCCTTAAGTATGGTTTGTGTACTCAATGAGACTTTGTGGAAGAAAACTAATTTTTCCTTTACAAACAGTTATCAGTTGAAGATAGCTTTTAGTTAGAGATAAAGGCTTGTGTCCATTTCCCCCTCTCAGTGATGGGGACTCAGTCTGGCTTAGACCTGATGCACAGTTATCTTTAAAAATTACCTGATTGTGAATGATTAATCCTATGATGAGTATGTGTTGTTAAGTGTAGTATTTTAAAATAATTCTACTATTTTGTGTGCATTGTCAAGGGTAAAGGTGAAGAGTTCAAAAGTTGCTACAGTGGTCCCATGAAACAGCACAAGATCTTTAAATTGACTGCTTCTACAAAGTATTCATTCAGATTAGCTGCCAAAAATAACTTCGGCTTGAGGTATAGTGAATTATTTTCACTATTGCAAAGTCTGTACTGTCATAAGATCCTGAAACTGATATTTCCATCTTGACATATTCTTTTAGTAATTTCAGTGAAATAGCAGTCTTCTACACATCAGGAAACACACCTCCAGCACCGCTGCCACCTAAGTTGAAAGAAGCAGGAATCTATAGTTTGTCGCTAGAATGGTGTGCCCCAACAAACCCAAACCCAAATGACACTCTTACGTATGTACTAGAGATGGAGGAACCAAAATCTGTAAGTTTTCTTTTTTTGTACTATGATCTTTAGCCTCATCTTTCAATACTTTTTTATACTTACTTCTCACTTGAGAAAAAAACCCAACCTTGAGATCCTGCATTCTGGGATCAATGCAGAGCAACTGTTGAGCAAGTCTACATAGTCCCCCTCATCTTGAAACCAGCTGAATGCAAAAGCAGCACCTCTGTACTCTATGCAGTCTCGATTCAAAGAAGTCTATTAGCATTTTCAACTCCAGGTCTGTTCTGAATGACTCTTTCTGGTCATACATATCCTTCAGCACCTTAACACAATTCTACCAAGCTGTCCTTTCTCATCTGTTTCCTCATGTGGATGGACAACTATTTCATCCCACTCAGAATTTTCAAATCTGTGTCAACAAGCTAGTCAATTTAAAAATCACCCACAAACTACTATGTTCATGTTACCAAATTTTAAATAAGGTAGATAACATTGAAATGAGTTCTGAGTTGTAACTAGTAGGCTAGTTGCTTTTACATGTGCTATCTCAAAAAAGGGAACCATTGAAAATAAAATTATCTTCCGTTTTATTTAAAATAGATTCTCTCACCTAGCGCTCTCTCTCTCTCTCTCTCTCTCTCTCTCTCTCTCTCTCTCTCTCTCTCTCTCTCTCTCTCTTACACACACACACACACACACACACACACACACATACATACACACACACACACACACCTCCCAAGTCTGCTCCTCCTCCCCTTTCTTCAGAAAGCAGCAGGCCTCCAAGAAACAACAACTAAACCCAACAAAACAAGATACAATACGACTAGGCAAAAGCCCTTGTACCAAGGCTGGACAAGGCAATGCAATAGGAGGGAAAAAAATGCCAGCAGCAGGCAAAGAAGTCAGAGACAATAGCGGCTTTTACTGTTAGGAGTCCCACAAAAACATCAAACTAACAGCCATAACATATATACAGAGGACCTGGTACAGACTTTCTAGGATTCAGAAAGACTAAGGTACTTTCTCAAGACCATTCTGGCAGACAGTAAGTTAAAGGTAGAGTTAAACGTAGATTTCATTCCTAAATTCATTGTCCTCCATTTTCAGGGATTGGGTTTTAAACCTAAATACAATGGAGAAGACCTCTCCTGCACCATCAAAAATCTTCAGAGAAATACCACATACAAGTTTCGGGTATGTGGAATGATTTATAAATTGGTGTTGTGTTTTCATAGAAGATTCAACTCTTCACTGGAAAAAACTGATTGATTGTTGTTGTTGGTTTTTTTTTTCCTTTGAAATGAACCTTTACTTTGCATTTAATTCTTGGAAATTCCCACCTAGCTAGCACGTTACAAATTACCAAACCAGACATTTATTTCCAGTGCTCAACATAATATTCTTTTTTGAACAAACAGATTTTTGCCTATAATCTGGAAGGAAGAAGCAACCCCAGTGGAGAAGTAAAATATTCTACTCGTCCATCCAAGCCTGGAAACCCTAAGAAACCATATGTAGTGGGAACAATACAGGCACGCCAAGTAAAAATTGGATGGGGTAAATAATTTTTCTATGTCAAAAACCTGGTTCTCTTCACATTTACTATTGAGAAGGAATCTTTCTGCAATTGCCCTAAACTTTGTAAAATAGTCTCATTTGCATGTGAAATATTCCGACATACAGATGAGTTTAATTGTAAATCCTATTTTTTTCTAATTTGCTATGGAATTTACTATTGCTAGCTTAAATTATTCACATATAAACAAACCATTGAACTTTATATGGATCCTTAAATAACCTTGTTATGAGTAAAATTATATTCAACATAGGTACCATAGTAAGAATTCTGTTTCAGAGATAAATGTCAGCTTAACTAGAAATTACATTTATACAGATTTATTGCCTCTAAATTAGATAAATAAAAATTATTCCACATATTATCATTTTAGTTTTTCCAAGAACTTTGAAATACTGTCTAAATACTCAATGAGTGATATCAAAAGTATATAGCTTGTTTTTAGATTGTTATTTATATAGAGAGAAAAATATCACAATGTGCTGTGATTATATTTTTGTGCAAGAAGTTATAATTCATGAGATAAAATTTTAGTGAAAGACTTGCAAGTTTTTTCAAGAATCACTTATAATTTACTTTTCTTTCTAGACTCCCCCAAAGATAATGGTGGCATGAACATTTCAAGTTACAGTTTAGAAGTCAATGACAATTCATATGATGGTAAGGCAACACAAATTTTAAAAGATTTAATTTTGAAGTAATTTTACACTCATCTAGACGTTATGAAAAAATAATACAGGGTTCCCCTGAAACCTTTGAGTTAGCTTACTTAATAATAGTGTCTTGTGTAACAATAGTGCAATTACTAGCACCAGAAAATCAATATAAATATACACCTATTAAACCAAATCTCAGAATATAATTAGATTCCTTTGAGCATTGATAAGAAATCACTATTTACTGATCCCTTAAACTTCTGTTTAATTCTGCTGAGAATAAAGTAATTTAACAATCATAAAAAATTATTGTATTTATCAGTGGTGACACACTTTTAGTCCCAGCACTCAGGAGGCAGAGGCATGCAAATCTCTGTGAGTTAGAGGCCAGTCTGGTCTACAGAGCTAGTTCCAGGACAGCTACAGAGAGAACCTCTACCCTGAAATCCCCCTCAAAAAATTATTGAATCAAGTTATTTTTTAAAATGGTGGTTTCTTAGAATATATTATTATTTATATTGTTATGGGGACTTAGAAAATTTACAAGTGACCTATGAATAAATTGAACCAATTTACTCTTCTTCCTCAGCAAATCTCTGGAAGATAATCTACTGTGGAAATCTACAAGAATTTCTGTATGAAGGTCTTCGACCAGGCACCACATATAACCTGAGAGTCTTTTGTACTTCGCCTATAGGCCAAAGCCCAGTAAGGAAACAGAAAGGGGACAGTTCTCAAATTAAGGATTGAACATTTCTAAATGTTTTCTAATGCTGATCTTGAATTTACTATAATAGTAAAATATTTTGTATCTCTTAGCCTTCAGATGTATTGACAATTCAAACGCCTACTCTACCTCCGGAGTCTTGGCATTCACTGCCCTTAAATGGTAAAAACAAGGGCAAGGACAACAGCGTTCCCCTTGGTAAGTAGGGCTTTCTTATGTGATTAACAACATACCCTAGCTTCCTGACTTTTGCTTTGTGTGTACATGTTAAAATTATCAAGTAAAGTTTCCTTTTAGTCTAAATTGAATAATTCTTAGCATACCAATTCTTGGTCATTGAAACCTAGCTTTTTCACAGTTTTTCCCTCCCATTTCCTCTCTCTACCTTCCCCCATCCACTCCTCAGAAAGGGTAAGGCCTCCCTTCCATAGGAGTAAACAATGCATGGCATATCAAGTTGAGGTAGGACTAAGCTCCTCCCATCTGCAATCAAGGATGAGCAAAGCATCCCATCATAGGGAATGGGCTCCAAAAAGCCAGCTCTTATGCCAGGGACAGATCCCGGTCCTACTGCTATGGGTCCCACAAACAGACCAAGCTACATAATGGTCACCCACATGCAGGGGGCCTAGGTCAGTCCCATGCAGGCTCCCTGGCTGTCAGTTCAGAGTCTGTGAGCTTCCACAAGCTCAGGTCGGCTGTCTCTGTGGGTTTCCCCTTCATGATCTTGACTCCCCTTGCTCATATAATCCCTCCTCCCTCTCTTCACCTGGACTGGGAGCTTGGCCCAGTGCTTAGTTGTGGATCTCTGCATCTGCTTCCATCAGTTGCTGGATTATGATCTATGATAACAATTAGGGTAGTCATCAATTTGATTACAAGGGAAGGCCAGTTCAGGCACCCTCTCTGCTATTGCTTGGAGTCATTCTTGTGGATTTCTGGGGATTTCCCTAGCACCGGTTTTTCTCCCTAACCTCATAATTGCCCCCCATCAAAATATCTTTTTCCCTCTTCACCCCTTCCCCAACTCAAACATTCTAAACCTAACTTTTTAATGTCTAAGTCAAATTATGAATTGATACAATAAGCTTTGTATTTGTAAGCATTATAAGAGTTCTTAACTCACTCTATAATATGCTGTATTGTTTTAAAGAACCATCCCTAAAAACCAGGGACTTAGTGTGGAGCTAAATAATAGTGTGTGTGCTTAATGTATACAAGACTGGATTCAATCACTCATACCAATATAACTAATTTGAAGAGGGGTAAACTGAGTGCATTTTATATATTTTGTAGGCAAATGTTCTGTTAATGAAAACTTGGAAACAGTTGTGCATAACAAGAAAGCAAAAAGTTCCCAGAATGACAAAAAGGAGCACCCTGGCTCGGAGAAGAAATGTGCAGTAAGTAAATTAATTCCTGAAGAACTCACAATTTCTTGCTAAAACAAAATAGTAGAAATGTTATGCTGTTCAGGTGACCTATTTGACCTTCAATTCACTTTGAATAAATACATGCTTGCATTGTACTTGTTGTCAAGGTGAGGAGTGCACACGCCTGCCGAGTCATGCATGTGTTTGTTTATTTGTATGTTTGTTTAATTTGTAGCTTGGATCTCATTCAATGAAGTGTGGAACTGTACCAGCCCGGCATCCTCCTTCTCAGTGTGGTACACCTGTGCTAACCTGCAAGGGTCCAACCAGTGTTATTGTCAGTTGGGAAGTATGTTACCAATTCATCTTCTAATTAATTTTGCTGATACACAAATATGTTAATGGTTTAGAACATTTGGGGGGGACATGAAATCTCCAATGAGTCATAGATTAGAATTAGGATCTCATAACCCCAAGACCATCGTTTCTAGAACATACCTAGGACTTGATACCAATGATATCTTGAAGCCTACAGAACCGATAATCTGCTCTTCAGATCTCAACTATAAATTCAGGGATCCAAATAGACCACCAATGAACAAATAATTGAATTTTTAAAGCTAATGAATGCAAGAGATAGTGAAGGTTAATTGGTTTATAGGAACTTTAATTTTTTGTGGTGCTGAGGATTGAACCCAGGGCTTCATATGTGCTAGTAAGCATTCTACTTCTGAACAATAGCCCAACCAAGATCTTAGTATTTTTGAAGAACTTCATTGGGTACTAATTCTAACCCATATCTTTAATGTGGTACATAAGGAATGTTGTAATGTTTTTAAATAAAGATTTAAAATATACTTTTAACAACCCATGTGAATGTCTTACCAAACTAAGCTCTTAAAAATAAGAATTACCCTAATTATTTAGGGATATATATTTATTTAGGTTGTTCTTTTTTCTCCAGTCTCTAGCAATGGCTTTTTTTAATATCAACAAAAAAGGCTTAATCTGTTAATAATGCATGGTAGAGCTGGTTTTTAACTAGGGCATGTGATTACTGATTTATCTCACTAACCAATGGTAATGTTAAATACTATTAATATATTTGTTTTCATCCATCTAGCATGTGAAATTAGTAAGTCCTTTTCCTTTTAACTCATGCCTTTTTATGTTGTTATAGTGTCCTGCCTGTATTTGTTTGTACCCATCTCTATCCTGTATTGCTTTCATGTGTTATTCCTCTCCACAGTATCTAATATAGTGTGACCATTAAAAAAAAGAATTGAATTTCAGTGTACGTTTCATCTTTCAGACTCCTAAATGCAACGGTCCTGAAATCACTGATTACCGACTACAGTGGGGACAAACTGAAGATTCCATGCATTTTATTTGCACTGGACCTTGTTTGCGCTATGAAATTAAAGGTCTTCTTCCAGCAACCACATATCTTTGCAGAGTCCAGGTAGAGCTGACATTTCCTTTACTATAAAGATGGCGACAGATATGATACTAGTGTCATTTCCATTGTAAAGATCAGACTAAAGTCAAGAAAGGAAGGATTTCTAAGAGTATTGCTTATCTTTAATGACAGCATTTGGAGTTCCTTCTTGTGTTATTTAAATCCACATATGATCTCGCATGTACTTCCTAGTCTAGCTTGATAGGCCAATTTCCTTTATACTTCTATGGTTCCAGATTTCTCTGAACTTAGAAATTGCTGAAATGCTTTTTTAAAACACTGACTCAAGCCAGGTCCATTGTACTTCCCAGAATATCACAGTTTTCAGGTCAGCCTGGGGTTCATAGTGAATTTAAGACTAGTCTGGATTATAGAGTGAGATCCTGTCTCAAACAAGCACATACACCCATTCAGGCCTATATAATCAGTTTCTTTCTTTTTTTTCTTTAAAGACAGGGTCTCTCTATGTAGTTCTGGCTGTCCTTAAACTCACTATGTAGACCAGGCTGCTACTGAACTCACAGAGATCTACCTGCCTTTGCTTCCAGAGTGCTGGGATTAAAGGCATGCTCCACCAAGCCACATTTATTTGAAGGAGTCAAAAGCTAAAAACAGCTCAAATATAATAACATAAGTGTTGTTAAACTATGATACATCTATACTAGGACACACTGTTGAGTAATAAAAATCAACAAAATATTAATATATACAATAGCTAAAAGTTCTTCAGAGAATTACAGTAACTAAAAGCTGAGCCTGCATCTAAGTTATGTATTGCATTATTCAATTTATATAATATTCTGAAAATGGCAAAATTGTAATAATGATGACTAGCAGTTAGTGATTCCCAAAGTTAGAAAATGGGTAGTATAGGAACATGCTGTGACTTTAAGAGGAGCACATGGAATCCTGTGATAAAATGTCTTTGTAATGAAGTGCCCATAGTCATTTGACTAAAACTTCAGTACATGCACAAATAAGTGAACACAATTCTTAATAACATCAGGGGATTTTATCAATGGTGGTTTCCTGGTTGTAGTATTGAGCTGTAGCTATTGAAAACACTGTTTCCAGAGAAAAGTAGGTACAGGATATATATATATTTATAATCTCAAAATGAAAAATAATGCTCTCCCAACATCAGTGACATTGATTGACTAGATGGAATGTAACAGAGATAAAAACTCAAGCATGAAGAATGGAGAAAAGCTTTGTGGTGTACTTGTTAAGTGTTGTGGGGTGTGATTTTCCTAGAATATCCATATTAGCATTCTTGACTTTCTTTCCTCCAAATGCACTTTACCTTCCTAAAGAGGCAGCCTGCAAGTCTCAGCATGTATTTCTGCAACATAGAACCAGATTATTGGATTATGAGTTTAGGATGCACAGTTTTGATATGCAACAAAATGGTTCATGCACAGATAATTGTTAAAATTATTTGTTAACAAAGCATGCATTTTTCAGGCTATAAATACAGTTGGGGTTGGAATGTTTGGAGGAACTGGAAAAGTAACTACACCAGGAACTGTACCAGCCATGGTTCCAATGTTACAAGAAGTTGAAGACAAAGTGCCTGCCAAATTGTCATCATCTTGCATAGCTATCCAATGGGAAGAGCCAGACTGCCATGGCTCTCCAATTACTGGATATAACATCGAATATGGAGATAAAAAGATCTTGACTGTTGAAAGAGTAACAGAGTATGTTCTTAAAAATCTACAGCCTAATACTACATATAGGTAAGTCACTCATATCTTATTTGGGGTAAATGAAAAGAATGTTGACAATTTTGAGCAGATCTGCATTTGTGTATTTAATACATTTCAGATTTCTTTTGAAGAGTTTTGCTTCATTGGTGAAATTTGATATTACTGAGCCATTTGTGCTTCTCATCAATAATTTTCAATAGTATTCAATCTTGGAAACCTGCCTTATAATCAATGTAGTAGACATTTTATATAGAGATATAGTGGGTTTGTTTATAAAAATTTTCCTTTACTAACATAAATTCATATATCTTAATTTATTTTGACCACTAGAATCAGAATTCAAGCTATTAATCAGTATGGACTAAGTCCTTTTAGCCCAGCAATAAGAGGCAAAACCAAACCACTGCCGCCAGAGCCTCCACAGCTTGACTGTGCTGTCTACGGATACCAGAGTCTCAGACTCAAATGGGGTACTCCCTCAAGCAAAAAATCACTTGCCAACTTTATAAGCTACAACTTATTAATGGAAGATCGTTCTGAGAGGTAACTCCTTTTGCCATTTAGCATCTACAGTAATTAAAAACCAGTTTAAATTGTTATATCTTGCCAGGCATGATCATGATCACACATGTACACACATACTCAAATATCTCAATCTGTAGTTTCAGTGAACTAAATAGGCATGAAAATAGCCAATTGCTGTGCAAGACACAATCCACTTTTTCTCCATGATTAAGCTGTGTGCTTTCTCTTCTTTCTAACCACTTTTTCCTTTATTTTGACTTTTTGTTTGTATTACTCTTGTGGTTTATTTTGATTTTCTTGGGCTCAATTGTTGATTATAATATTGCTTCTCTAATCTTTATCTTTTTTTCTCAGATTTTCTGTCATTTACCAGGGGTCTGATCTGAGTTACAAAGTCCAAAAATTGAGTGAATATACACAATACAAGTTCAAAATTCAGGCATGTAATGAAGCTGGTGAGGGACCACAATCAGATGTCTACACTTTCTCTACAACAAAAATTCCACCTGGCGCTCTTAAAGGTAAATGGTGCACACAGACACTGAACATTTTATTAAAGCTTCCTCAGCACATCTATATAATTGAGCAGTAATTAGAAAACACTTTATTAAATGCCACATGTCCTCTCTCCTATAAAAATTCTTGTTTCTAAATTTTGATATAAATGTATCTAGGTGAAAGTAATTATGGGCAGAGGTGAGGAAAGCAGAACTCATGTTGCTGGGTAGAGACTCTAAGGAAGGGGTAAGGAGGCAGAAAACACATATTACAGTGTAAGGTGGACTCGTGGAGGGTGAGAGTATGAGTAGTAAAGATAGAGCAGGAAACAGGTGAACAGCAGATGGGGAAATTAACCAAAACTATAAATGTATAAAAATGACAAAAGGAAACCTGTTACTTTGTTTGCTGATTCAAAAGTTAAATTAAATCTTGGGGCTACAGAGACATCTTGGTGGTTTAGAGCACTGAATGCTCTTCCAGAGAACCAGGGTTTGATTCCCAGTGCCTACACAGCAGCTCATAACCATCTCTAACTATGGTTGATAATTATTTGCTTTTATTTATTTTATGCGTGTTGGTGTTTTGCCTGCATGTATGCCTCTGTGAGGATGTCAGATCCCCTGGAACTAGGATAACAGAGAGCTATGAACTACCATGTAGGTGCTGGAATTGAACCTGGGTCCTCTGGAAGAGCAGCCTGTGCTGTTAAAATGCTGAGCCATCCCTCTAGCCCCCAAGTTCAATCACTAATAGGGATTTATTCTTCTCCAATATAAGGCTAACTGAAACACATTCAAATTAAATTTATTGTGCTTAGATGACATTAATGCTTTCTTCTTTTTTTGACTAATGTCCCTATATATTTAAGTCCTATTTTCTTAAAATGTAAAGACTAACAATTTGAAATAAAGTCTGCTCCTTCCTATCCACACAGTTGCTAAATTTCTGAAATAAAATTACTTATCCATATGAAAATGTTTCTAAATGTACAACATACCATATAAACACGATGCTGATTATCCTAGAAGAAAAAATAAATTTAAAATTTATAAAATATGAATGAAAAATCTAAACATGCATTATTAGATATAACTTTGTTAAAGTTTTGATACAATAATGATTCTTGATGGTATAAAAATGTAATTTCAATAATAAGTATAGTTCTGTTGAGTGTAGTAGTGTACACCTTTAATGCTGCCACAAGGCTGGTCTAATCTTCATAGAAAATTCCAGGCTGGCAACAGCTACATAGAGGAAACCATCTCTCAAAACACATAAATATTTTTTAAGTATGGTTACATATCTCTCATATTAGGCCTACATGTGCTTGTAATGATTGTGTGGTTATGAGTCATTTCAATGTATTCAACATCATTTAGAAAAAAAATACAACCTTCTAAAATGTAATTTTCCTTTTCTAGCACCTAAATTACATTTACAGAATAACAACACTTGTGAGATCAAATGGAATTCCTTGGAGCCAATTAAAGGTGATCCCATTGTCTACTGTCTTCAAGTTATCACTGGAAAGAAATCGGAACAGGTATATTCTTTCACATTTAGTCTTTACCACTCTGTCAAGCATGATAGCATGTATCTGTAGCCTCAGCAGGACTAAACACTAGAGGATCAAGGTACTCTTTAGCTACATAGCAAGTCTGAAGATAGCTTAGGCTCTATTAGGCCTTTTTTGAAAAAGTAACAGAAGGTGAGGATGGCACACAGTTTAAATCTCAGCACTCAGCAAGCAGAGGCAATTGGATGTCTGAGTTTCAGCCCAGAGGGGTCTACAGATTGAGTTCCAAGAAAACCAGAGCAATGCAGAGAAGCCCTGTCTTGAAAAAAAATTATAGTTCTATGTCCAGCTGAGGTTAGAACTTTTGATAGGGAGTATGTTATTTTTAAAAGTGTTTAAAGTAACTAAATCTTATCCCAAAGTTCCATTTTATCTGTAACATTTATGTACATAATTGGGCTTATTCATTTAATTAGTTCATTACCATTGAATCATTTTGCATTTCTTGATTCTACTGATCACATCCAAGATTTAAGTCCATATGTAATGTAATTAAACTTGAACAGTTGTAAGGTTTTATATGGTTTATTGAACAAAATTACCTAATCAGTACTGAATCCCTTCAGAGCATTATAAATACTGAGTAAAGTTTTACTTTTGTTCTGAAGATGTTCATGAAACTAATGAATTTTTGTTTCTCTTGTTATAAAACAACTACACAATATAGTTTGAATTGGAAAGAAACAATAATTTTCATTTGATCCTTTTTCCTTTAGATTTACAAAGGACGGAACACTACCTTTACCTTTTCCAACTATCTTGCAAATACAAGATACCGCTTCAGGGTCTGTGCCGGACGCCAGTATCAAAGTTCTGGTGGCATGCAAGAGCTCTGGGGACCATATAGCCCCAGTACACTTTTCTCAACTACTAAGCAGCAGTCTGAGCATAGCAAAGATGGTGAAGAGAAAGAGAAAGACAACCACAGTGACAAGGATGAGAAGTACAAGACAGAGATGAGTGATGACACCTTTGTTCTAACCCTTCTGATAGGGTTTGCACTCATTGCCATTTTGTGTGCTGTTGCAATTCAGTACTTTCTGATCAACTAGTTTATTCTCTTAGGAAGTAGCAAAGCACATCATACTAAATTTAGAAAATGTTAGATATATCTTAACCTATACTTCAAAATAAAGCTTATTAGTAGAAACTAAGAATAGAAAAAAAAATAAAACCTGCCTTACAATTTAAGAGTTTTTAATGTGATAGTAGAAGAGATGTTTTAAGGAAATATATGTATGTACTTTGATTTTATCATTTTGTCAACAAAACATTACATTGTTATGCAAAACTAAGACCTTTTGTTGAAACTATTTTCTGTTTTAGCTTTTCAAGTCAATCTTTTCAAAAACTTCTGTGGATTATGCAATAACAGCAGTGTTTTGGAATTTTATTTAGAAAAAAAATCTATTCTATATGTTAGTTAACATCCATATAAAGAAATAAAACCTATCTACCAAACCTTTGTGCTTTAATTTATTCAAAATAGTATATTCACTGACTGGTTTCTACCCTAATAAATACTTTATGTATTAGTTAGAGTTCTCTAAAAGAACACACCTGACAGAATGAATATATACACTAAAGGGGGATTTATTAGACTGCCTCACAGGATGTGGTTGGGAGAGTCCAACAATGGTTCTCTTACAACAATCAGTAGGTGTTTCATCCACAAGGCTGTATGTAGTCCCAGTCTGGTACTGGAGTCCTGGAGGACTCCTGGAGAGCTGCTGATATTGTCAACATTGGAATCCTGAAAATTTGGACTTAATATTTGCCATAGTAATTCCATAAATGAACATGGAGAGTGATGGAAAGCAGGTAAAAAGCAGTGCTTTCTTCCTCTGTATCCTTTAATGGACATACATCCATTTCTAGTTACACATGTAGCATCTCACCTCAGTTTCCACAATTCATCCACTAGGAACTTTCCTCAAAAACCTCTCTTAGGGTTTCTATTGCTGTGAAGAGACATCATGGCCACCCACAGCAACTCTTCTAAAGAAAAACATTTAATTGTGTTGGTATCTTACAGTTTCAGAGGTTCAGTGCGTTATCATTGTGGTGGGACATGGTGGCAGACAGGTGCTGGAGAAGGAGCTGAGAGCCCTTGCATCATGATCTGAAGGCAACAGGACATGAAGAGTGGACCTGAGAGTGGCTTGAGGATGTATGAGATCTCAAAGCCAGCTTCCACTTCCTCCAACAAGGCCACACCTACTCCAACAAAGCCACACTTCTCAATAGGGCGCCAAACCACCACACTCACTGAAAATGTTCACTGATCACTATCTTTAACTCGTGCCCATTGATTGAAAAATTGTTGCTGGGGCTAGAAAAATGATTCAAAGGTTAAGAGCACTGTCCTGCCTGTTCTTTCAGAGGTCCTGAGTTCAATTTCCAACAATCACATGGTGCTTCACTGTGGTAGGACTGTTTTCTATATGTAAATAAAGTAACTGTTTTGGCCTATGGTAAGCACCATAGCAATAGGCAGGAAATCAGAGTAGAGACAGGTAGAAGGAGGGCAGAATCAGTCAGTCTCCATCCAGCCCCTGAAGAAGAGCCATGTAAGGAATCCAAGTAAGCCATGGGCCGGGCCACGTGGCAGGTAGATTACTTAAAAAGGGGTTGAATTAAGATGAAAGAGCTAGGTACCAATGTGCCTGAGACACAGACCAAACAGTATGAAATTAATATATGCATCTGAATCATTTCTTTGGGGGATAAAAGCCGCCGCAGGCAAGGTCAGAACCTCCGGCCCCAAATAGTCCGGAAATCTTTTACAACACCTCACAACCATCTATAATGAGATCTGGCTCCTTCCTCTGGCCTACAGGCATACATGCAGATGGAACACTACACATAATAAATAAGTCTTATTTAAAAAGTGTTGCTGATAATAGGTATGTAACTGAAGATTACTCAATCATAAACATAAAATCCTTCCATTCGTAACAAAGTTGTCAGAATTGAAAGTCTATTAGTTGAACTAAACCAGACACAGAAAGAAAAATATGTCATTCATATACAAAAACCTGAAGACGTCAGATTGTAGAGCACTCAAGGTTAGGAAGGAGAGAGGGAAAGATAAAAGTTGTTCAGAAATATTGGAGAAGTCAGACAGAAGTAAAAGCTCATAGAGTTCCACAGTATAGTGAACATGATAGTGATAGCATTATAAAGAATTTCAAAAGAGATACTCAGGGCTGGAGGGATGGCTCAGCGGTTAAGAGCACCCTCTGCTCTTCCAGATGACCCAGGTTCGATTCCCAGCACCCACATGGCAGCTAACAACTGTCTGTAGTTCCAGTTCCAGGCAAACACCAAGGCAAATAAATAAATAAAAGTGTTTAAAAAAAACAAACAAACAAACAAACTTTAAAAAAAAAGAGAGAGAGATACTCAGGCTGTAAGCATAAAAAAAATACAAGCTAATAAGGAGGCTCAAAACATAAGTGTCAAATAGATAATGTAGTTTGATCAGTCCATACTGCATACATGTGTTAAAATATCATGCTGTATCCCTTAATATATATATATATATACAATTATTATTTGTTAATAAAGTAAAATAACAATTGAAAGTATTCAAATATAACAGTTAAATTCATTACAGGGTCAGAAAAAAGATGGCAACTGGGTAAGATGTTCCAGTGATCATCTCTGAAGACACCAATTTAAACAGTGATCCATGCACCTATCTGTTTGCACAGGCTTCCACAATGCCAGAGAAAGCCTCAGTGTTGCTGCTCTATAAAAACACTCAAGGAAGCGAGAAGGAAAGAGTTACCTGTGGTGCTCTTCTCTCTCTTCCACACAGCTCAACTGAACAAACCTCTCACTTGGGAAAGAGAATTAAATCCAGACTTTATACTTGAAACCCAATGCCAGTTAGGGCCCCATATCTCCTAACCCCAGGCCTGTATCCTCAAACTGAGGATCTGACCCCTCCCTATCCTGGTAGCTAAGGGACCACCTGCACCAACCCCTGGTCTCAACCTCAGAGAGAAAAGCAGTGAAAGCATCCCGTCCACTGAGGTGCAGAGAAGGAAATTTCAGTGCATGGGCCACTACACTAAGACCTGGTACCTGACAGAGCCCTAATGCCCCTATCGCCCAGGCCAACATTTATTGATGGAACCTTGAAACATGTCCAACACCAGGAAGGGACCCACTTTTTGATGAGACTGACTTCCACGTCATGTGACCACAAGCCAAGCACAGAGAAGAAAAAGTGAGCGGCAACTCACTGCATACGAGCTCTCCACAATGAAGCCCAGGATTAAAAATTCTTAAGCAATGACTGACCATGGCCCAGTTGCCAAGGAAGAAGTATTAGGGTTCTCTGTCACTCCTAGTGGAAACTTACAAAAATAAACTATCATTTTTGGATGGATTTGGAGAATATCCTCCTGAGTGAGGTATCACAAACCCAGAAAGATAAGCAGGGGATGTACTCAGTCATTAGTGGACTTTAGACGAAAAGCAAAGAACACCCAAACTGCAAACCACAACCTCTGAACAGGTTGGGACCAGAAGGAATTTACGAGAGACATCCAGGAATTCCCCTGGGAAGAGAAAATAGAGAAGATCTCCTTAGCTAATTGGGAGCATAAGAGGTTGCAACCAAGAAGGAGTGGGAACACATCATGAGAGAAGGTGATGATTGAGTGAGAGGAGCAACAAGGAGTGAGAAAAAAAAGAGATGGAGATCTTAATAAAGGAAGCCAATGTGGGGCTGGAAAAAGACTGGGTGCTAGGGTAACCTCCAAGAACTCACAGGATGTCCCTGGCTAGGTCTCCAGCCAATAGTGAAGGTGTTGCCTAGACACAACTTCCCCTATAATCAAATGAATAGCCACCCCAAGTGCCATCACAGAACTTACATCCAACAATGAACAGAGGTAGAGGCAGGGATATATGGCTGAGCACTGGGCTGAGTCCCTGGTCCAGCTGAGAGCAGGGGAGGAGAGACTATATAATAGAGTAAGGGGATAGGGACTATGAGGAAAATTCTCACAGTGATGGCTGGCTGGAGCTCTGGGGAGCTCACTGAATCAAGAACAGCCACTGTGGAACCTTCAGAAAAAGGAACTAGGCCCTCCAAGGATAGGCAACTGTCCACTGACATGGGCAGTAAGTGGAGCCTCAAGGGGAGAGTTCAGACTGTGTTTCTGTGCATAGACTGGCACCCTGGAGCCCATTCCCTCCAGAGGAACACCTAACCCAGTCTTGATATTAGGATGAGGAAATCAGACTTGCCTGGAGTGGATGCTGAGCTGATCCACCTTGGGACTTCTTGCCCTTTCTAGGGAGGAGATGGAGGTGATGGAGAGGAGGGAGGCTAAAGGCTGACTGGGAGAGATTGGGAGGGAGAAGGGAGGTGGAACAAGAGGATACATGGATAAAAAAATACTTTATTCTAAAAAAAAAAACAAATAAATATTTTTTAAAATCTATCATTTTTAAAGTTTTTTTCTATATCTACCATTGCTCCCTCTCCCTTCTCTCCTCCCAGTCCCTCCCAGTCCTCCCTCAAGAATGGCAGTCTACTCACTCCAAAAGTAAACCGCCATTCTTAGACATTCTTCAGTTTGTTCTCAGCAAGACACCAACTGCAGATTTAGGACAAACCAAGCTTGAGGTGCCCTCTAGTGCTTAAGTAGCAGAAATGAACTTGGACTCGAAAAACAGCCTGCAACTTCTGGATTGATAAAATCAGATCGAGAAAATTTTTTAAACGCTGCGTAATCCTCCTTTGAACACATTATTATACACCAATAAATATCAAATACTTTCTGGGAACCAGTACTTCACTTACTGAGCAAAAGTAGGGCTCTAGAAATTGACTACATAATAACACATGCCTGAAAAACTTCATACCAAAAAGGTTAAGGCAGCTACTTTAGAGAAACACAATGGACTTCAGAACAGAGAAATAATCCAATAGCAAAAATAGAGTAACTTAGACAGAGGAGTTTTGTTTTAATCAAAAAACCTTTTTATTATTATTTATGCTCAGGCTGAGAAATGCTCAAAATCTACTGGCTTCTGCCTCCTGTGTACTAGAAATATAAATGTGATGTGTACCACCACACCCAGCCTACGAAGGTTCTTGAGCTGAAATTTATACAGAAAGTAAATTCAAGGAGAAAGTAAATAAAGATTTCCATAGTACTTAACAAGAGCCACGACAATTCAGAATACTAGTACCCAGTGAAGTTACCTTCTACAAATGAAAAAGAAATAAAAGTTCTCAGAGAGTAAAGGGCCACCAGACTTTTCCTAAAAGAAATGGTAGAGATTACTTCAGATAAATAAAAACTAATGAGCAAGTAGAACATATTAAGAATAATAAAATTCACCAGTATGGATAATTATTCAAATTCATAATGTTCTAATGTGATATACATAGTTTGTAAACTGTTCATATATTTACTATGGATGAAAAACAAAATAATAATTAATTAATATGTTAAGAGACTAGCAATAAGAATTAAAAAAAATAAGGCCCAACTATATATTGTCTGTGTGACCTTAGTTTAAATATGAAGACATAGATAAAAGTAAAGAGATACAGAGAAAGAGATCATACAGAAGGCAGGAGCAGCTATCTATATTTCAGGCAACAAAGGCATTGGAAAATCATCAAGTATAAAAAAAGACTCAGCAATGCTGGAGAAGGTGCCTGAACTAACCTTCCCCTATAGTCACACTGGTGACTATTCTAATTGTCATCATAGAATCTACATCCAATGACCGATGGAAGCAGATGCAGACACCAACAGCCAAGAACTGGGCCAAACTCCTGGAGTTCAGTTGAAGAGAGGGAGGAGCATCTAGAGGAGAAAGCGGGGGTCAAGAGCACAATGGAGAAAACCACAAAGACAGCTGACCCGAGCTAACAGGAGCTCATGGACTCTAAACTAACAGCTGCATTCGTCTGAACTAGGCCCTCTGAATGAAGGTGACAGTTGCATTGATCAAGCTGTTAGTGGGTCCCCTGGATACGAAACCAGGAACTATCCCGAGTTATATGAAGTAACTTTTTGAAGCCCACTTCCTATGAGATGTCTTGCTCAACATTGATACTGGGAGGAGTGGCCAGGCCCTACCTCAACTTGGTATGGTAACCTGTGTTGACTACTCAAGGGAGGCTTTACCCCCTCTGAGAAGTGGATGAGGAGTGGAGTGGGGAAAGTGGGGGGAGAGAGAAGGAGAAGAAGAGGGAACAGTGGATGGTATGTAAAAAGAAAAAAACTTCTTAAATAGAAAGATATTACATAATGACAAGAGGATTAATTCTTTAATCCTTTATCCTTAATTTGTATATACATAAAAATAGAGTTTAAAAGTACAAATGAGACATTTATACAAAATATTGATAAAATAACTATGAAAAAAATCCACTATTCTACTTAGAAACATCAACACCTTTTACTAAGACAGACAGGGTAAGTAGAAAATAAAATACATAGCACAGCTGAACTCAGCTGTACCACCTGCTAAATTATAACAGTTGGTGCCTATGTCTAAGAACAGTAGAACATATTTTTTTATGAGCCCAGATGGAGCATTCAATAAAGTAGACCACACCCTGGACCATAAAACATGCCTTAAAATTATTTATTAAAATTTAAACTCATTTTATCATATTCATCCACCACTACTTCCCTTCAATCCCCCTCTAGTGTCACTACCCCCTCTCACCCACATCATGTTTTTCTTTTGTGTTAATAATAATTCCTTGAGTCCAATTAGTGCTTTCCATGTGTGTGTGAGTGTGGGGCCAGCTTCTGTCAGGTGGGCAACATACTAGCAGTCACATAACCAAAAGAGAATGGCTTTTCCTCCCTCAACAGCCATCAACTGTCAATAGTGCCTCCAACAGGAGTAGGGACTTGAGAACCCCTCTCCCAACCAGGATGGAGCTTTTAACTGGTTTGAGTTTGTGCAGGTAGGCACAACTGTGTGTGAGTTGATGTAGATGTGTGCAATGGCCATGTCATGTCCAGAGGTCAGCTATTCACAACTCTCCTCACCTCCCAGCTGGTACATTCCTTCCACCCACTCTTACAAGATGTTCCTTAAGCCCCGAATTGGGGGAGGTTGATATTCATGATTTATCCCCAGATGAATCATTTACACTTCATTCACAGTTGATTATATATGGCACTTTCTCAGTTAGTAGTCTAAATTCAAAAAAAAAAAAAAGCTTCTTTGGACAAATTTGAGAGCAACACAAGTTGAGGGGTATAAACTTAAGTATTTAGAAAGCACTTTGATAGCATGATCAATTAACAATGGCATTAGGTTCTCTCATGGGGCCTATGATCTCCCTAGTCATGAGCCTTTGACAAGTCTACAATGTCAAGCAGAAAATCTTTCCTATAAGTGAAGCCTCATATTTAATCAGAAAGCAGTTATCCCCATAACTATCTTGTCACCTTTTAATGTAACCTGACCCAGTAATTTAATGAAAACACAAAGGATAAAGAATAGAGAAAACAGTATAAAAACTAAAACTAAACATTTTTCACTTCAAAGGTCATTACAGTCAGCTTTGATTACAGCACTTGGATAGCAGAAGCAGGCAGATTTTCTATTAGTTCAAGGCAATCTAGAGCTAAATAGTCAGATCTTGTCTCAACGAAAATGAGTATAATACTACAATAATCAGAACACTTCAGCAATGAAAAAGGAGAGATGCATAGGAGAATGATACAAAGTAGAAAATTCAAAATAAAAACTCTTGTCATTCCAGTTCCAGGGGATTCAATGATCTCCTCCAGTCCCCACAGCACTACACAAGTAGTGCACAGACATAATATCCATACACATAAATGTGTGTATGAGAGTGTCCAAGAAAGAAATGGGAGAGAGACAGAGACAAAGGAGAGCGAGACCCCAAGCATCACAAATAAATATAGGAACATTACAGAGTGCTGTCAGAAGGTGGAACTCTACAATTGAGATTCACGATAAATCTCATATTCAGAGGAGGATTTTGTTTTATTTTATCTTATGTATATGGGTGTTTTGCTCAGATGCATGTGCACCAGGTGAGTGCATGGTGTCCATGGAGACAGGAAAGGTTTTCAGATCCCCTGAAACTGAAATGCTGAGCCTCTCTGCAGCCGGTAATTGATTTTATCCCAGGTTTAGATGAAGGCATAAACATGAAATTAGTGTTTCTTGATATTATGACAAACAAGAAAATGATATGATCTCTCACTATGCACCAGACAAACATCTAACCACACTCAGTAACAGAGAAGCCTCTTGATGTCAAGGGTTGCTTGTCTAGGACAGTTCCTCCTTTTAGCTAGAGTCAGACCACAGAACTTCAACCCAATATAATCAGATTTTTATCCTAGACAAGATTTTTCTAGTCAAACTCAGAAGAGTGTTGAGTAAACGTAGTTTGGCATAGACACAGGTTTCTCTTCCTTTCTCTTTTTGCACGGTGTCCTTATTAGGGTTTCTATTTCTGTGGTGAAACATGATGACTAAAACAACTCAGGGAGGAAAGGGTTTATTTGGCTTACACTTCCACATCATAGTCCACCATTGAAGAAAGTCAGGACAGGAATTCAAGCAGGGCTAGATGCAGAAACTAATGCAGAGGCCATGGAGAAGTGCTGCTTACTGGCTTGCTTCCAATGGCTTGCTTAGCCTGCTTTCTATAGAACCCTGGACCACCAGACCAGTACCCACAATAGGCTGAACCATCCCAATCAATCCAGAATTAAGAGAATGCCCTACAGTTAGAACTTACGGAGACATTTTCTCAGTTGAAGTTCTCTTCATTTAGATAACTCTATGTCAAGTTGGCATAAAACTAACCAGTACATGGGGTTACTTGCTGGGCTATCTTACATCACAGTGGATTAGCAGCACTACTGGATATGGTCTAGCACCAAACTGTAATACAGGCTATTATCAGATAAAAAAAAAAAACAATCATTGGTTCTCATTAAAGATCTTAAAGCCCTTGGGCCACTAAATTATATCCTAAAAATCAACAAGGTCTCTTGTAGAGAGTCAGTTTGCTTTCTTTCTGGATAGTTTCAGATTATTCTGTTTGTCCTATAGTATCTGTGTAAGTACAATATAAAGTATTTGCAGTAGTACAAATATTCCCTTGACTATCTATGAGGAAATCAGGAGCTATGTGAAAACTCATCATTATAACTCTGGCTATTTAATTAGGCTATTTTTATCTATTGTTCTTGCTATTATAACTCATGGATTTAGACTAGCTTATTAGGCTTCCAGAGCAAAACAGTGTCATGTAAAACTTCTGCTAGTTACAGAGAGAAACAAGGTAACTTTTTAATTGTGTTATTCTAAGTGAAAAAACTGTAGTTTACAAAGCTTATGTGAAGAGGATATCAGTCTTTGTTCCTCAAAGTTTTACCAAATGACCTGTATTAGGCTCATATAAAGGAGCTTTAGGGCAGCATTCTCAAGAAAACATGATCTACTGGATGGATGATAGTTGTTAGCATCTGAAAAACCCTAACAATTATCTTCTAAAGCACAAAGAAAGCTAGTGTGTAGAAGGCAAGAATAAGCCTGATGTCACTATAAGTAATGCCCTAATGAAGCAAACTGTATTGGAAGTGTAAGTATTTAGTGCAACAAAATCTTCTCTTTCGTGTCCCTGTAGTGAATGCTTGCAATGTTATATTTAGAGCATGGCTTACGATTGAGCAAGCAGAGATGCACATGCCATCCACACACGTGCACATATACACACACACTAACAATAATTTGAGGTTGTTATAACATCCATTTTAGATGCAAGTTTAGCTTTGTTCTGCCAGAGACAAAGCCCAGTCATGGTTTCGAACTCTGTGCCACACCCAAATGGCTTCAGTAATTGGCAGGATGAAAACTTAAAGGCATACAGCTAGTATACTGGGCTCCCAACTTTCCTGCCTGTTTTCCAATGAAGTTAAAATAACATACACTTTTTTCCATAATACTTCCTGCTAGTTGCCTGCTCCTCCACCTCTCTACCTCTCCATGATCAATGCAAAGCCACCCTTTAGAGACCCATTTGTGTAGACTTCCAGCTGTTACTCTTTATTCAGGCATCTGGCAGTTTCTAAGAATAGTAACTACCAGCCACACTGACAGGAAAACTCCAAGAGTTTTGATTTTGGCAATCCTCCTAGTAAGATTTCTTTATAGAATTAGGGAAAGTTTCCAAAATTGACAGCATAATGACCATATAGTTCTATGACTAGATCAAAATTCATTAAATCCATAAAAAGGTGAATTTTATGGTGTGTACAGTCAGTCTATTTATATCCAGTGCCCTCCCTTTATTTTTGAGACAGGGTCTCTCTGTGTAGCCCTGGCTGTCTTGGAACTCACTCTGTAGACCAGGCTGACCTAAACTCAGAGATCCCCCTGCCTCTGCCTCCTGAGCGTCCTGAGTGCTGGAAGGTAAAGGTCTCTCTTGCTGTTTCTGCCGCTGTGTTGCATGCAGACTGGCTAACAGACTTTCTAGCAATCCTCTTGTCTCACTTCCCATCTCGTCATAACAATACTGGGATTAGAGATGTTCACCACCACATGCAACGATTTTTTAAATGTGGCTTCTGGGATGGAACGCAAGTCATCTTACTTACAGGATGAGCGTTTTACCTGCTAAACCATCTCCCCAACCCCAATTGAGTCATCTCCCCACCTCATGCACTGCCATGATTTTAGCACTAAAACTCTTGTTCCCAAATCTCTTTGAAATAAAAAATTTTAGATAATGGGTAAAGACAGCTGAGTTGTAAACAGTGGCTAAAAAATAAAGTTAAAAAACAACACTGTTCCTACTATCAATACAACACAGATGATCTGCTTTTCATAGTAACTGCCACTCCTTTTTCCCATACAGATTAGGGTAACATGAAGCTTTCGTAGCTCAAGGAAGTCTCCCAAAATTGTTTCTGGGTGTCTGGTGTGGCCAGGATTGAAGCAAATTTTACTGAAGCAAATCCAAGTTTGGAATAGCAGCCACAGACAAATATGGTGGTCCCAGTGACTGGAAGGAAGTCTTCTCAGGTCATCGATAGCTAAATCAGGATCTTCCCTGAGTGTCTGAACTAAACCAGAGCTTTTTAGGAAGTTATGAGGTGCTTAAACTGGAGTCACTGCTGTTATGTACTTAAATACTTTTAATGTTTTTATTAATGTTTTAAACATTTAATATTTAAATATTTAAATACTTAAGTAATTAAACAATTACTTAAGAATCAAATGATTCACTGATAGTTTGTGCAGCCTCTGAGAAAATTTGCAAGCTGTAGATGTGCTTACTACCATGCTAATGGATGTAGAGCTCTAGCAGCCTTGAAAAAAAAGGAACAAAAAGTCATAGTTCCCATCTGGCCTCCACTTTGGCCTCAACTGGGGTGAGTTACCCAATTCCACCTCCTGAATGGATGTTGTCCTTAAGGCAAGGTACCAGAAATGAAAAGTCAGATAGCTAGTTAACTGGTGATACTTAATGTCTCTAGTCACTTAAAGGGAATGGAACAAGTCTGAAAAGATGACTCAGTGGTTGACAGTACTTACTGTTATTGATGTGTCTAGCACCCACATCAAATGGTTCACAAGCACCTGTAACTCTTACCTATCCTAAAGGATGTGATGTACTCTGACTTCCAAGTGCTCCCACACTAAGGTGGTGCATACTCTCAGGCAGGCATGCATAAATAATAAATCAATCCTTACAAAGGATAAAAGAAAAAATCTTTAAGAAGTGCTGACAATAAATATAAACTTGAAAATAACATTATTTCTTCAGTGAATTTTTATCTCAGTTAAGCTAGTGCTTAATAAAATACTCTTGAAGCTTGGATCCTTCTGATCTCTTTCAAGACACACACACACCAGAATAGGAAGAATAATAACCAAAATAAATCATACTCCATAATATACAGAAAAGAATATAAAATTGGTCGTGGTAGAAAAGGAAGTAGATAGACATATGGAGACTAAATGCAGTTCATTCACCTCCCAGTAAGACTGCAATATTGAGTTGAAAACAGTAGCTACCACACAGACACAGTGATCAGTGTCTGAAATTGCAGCTCTTGGACAGCAGAGACATGAAAATCACAATTTAAGGCCAGCTTGAGTTCAAGGCCATCCTGAGCTACATAAAAGACCCTGTCTCAAACCAACAATCGTGGAAAGAAAATAAGAAAATGAACAGTGTTTAATTAGAGATTTAAAAATATAAATTATTACAAAGTTCCTTTGGTTACTCTGAAAAGTAACTGAAACATTCTATGAGCAAATGAAAAGGAAGTTTCTCACAGTAGATGATCTGATCTCTCACAGTCCAGAACCCAATCATATGAGATGTTTCTTCTCATGTTTAAGGATGTGAACTTGAAGACACTGGAGTTTCAAACCTACTAACTAGATTCATAATGATATTGATAAAACTGTAGAAAATATAAAACAAAATATTGCTATTTCGTGCATGTAGATAGTGCATTTTTGCTTAGTCGTGTTCATATTCAAGTAACATGCAGATATAAATTGTACTATATATCACTCTGTAAATCCACAAACTATAAGCAAAGAAAATTATGATGTTAACCAGCTAGATGCACTATATGCAAGTCTTGTACAAAATTCTGATGAAGAAGTATGTGATTATCTTGCCTAGAACACTGAGGATCTAGGGATGGTATTTAACACACAGAGACACATATACACTTACATACACACCATAGTTTTTCCTCTCAATATATGTATGATAAACCTTATTTTTTGTTTCTTTGTTACATCCTCATTTTCAGAAGGACTAATTTTGTGCCTTGGAGCCAATTTTAAGTAAAGTAACAGTTATTTGCTCACATGCACTGCAACAGTTCACATGAGAACTGAAATAGTTACTAACTCATGGGCTAATCCATGTATAGTTGGGATGCACTAGACAAAGTAGGAATGATTCCCTAACAAAGGGTACATAAATTTAATACATTACTCAGAACAGCTTGGAACAAATTTGAAAGTTTTCTGTAGTTTCCAGTTTCCTTAAAATGTACAAAAGTACCTGAAAAGTTTTAGTTTTCTGAAATGGAAAGGATAACATAAGACGTCAAGCTCCAAAGTGATTATCATTGTTATTGGTCATAGAAAAGATGCTAAAATGTTGGTCTGATATAAATTGAAATTTTATTAATGTGGAAAAAGAAAAATTCATTTAATTTGGAAATACACTAGGGACAACATTCAAACAGATATTTATTTGCTGTTTCTCCAAAAGAATTTGGTGCTTTTGGAAGAATTAACTTGGGGAGAAAAAGATTTATTTCTTTTTACTGTTAGAATTATTTCTTTTTACAGTTGTAGTCTCATCCAGGGAAGTCAGAGCAGAAACTGAAGAAGAGACCACGTAGGAATGCTGCTTTCTGGCTTATTTCCCTTTACTTGCTCAGCCTGCTTTCTTATACAACCAAGGACCACCTGCCCAGCAGTGGACCACCCACAGTGGCCTGGGCCCTCACACATCAATCATTAATCAAGAAAATACTCCAAAGACTTGCCTAAAGGCCAGTCTTACAAAGACAGTTTCTCCGTTGATGACCCTGGCTTCTGTCAAGTTGTCAAAAACTAATCAGCACAGACATTATGTGTAGGTTGTGAAACAACTCACATACAAAAAAAAGAAAAAAAGAGTGAGCTTTATTTGAAAATAAAATAGCTTCAGAGCATGCATGAGCACACACACACAGTCACCAGAAAAAGCACCAGGGTAAAGCAGAACTCTCATTTCTTTATAGTAATTTCCCTAAGTCTGTGCTTTTGCTTTCTACAATTTCAGTTGCCTGTTGTCAACCGTGCTCCAAACTTATTAAATAAAAATTTCCACAAATGAATTAATGAATCATAAATTGCAAACTGTTCTCAGTAGTGTATGAATTCTTGTGCCCCCCTCCATAGTGAGCCGCCCTTTGTCTAATACATCCCAACTATACACAGATCCATCCAAGTCAGTAACTATTTCAGTTCTCACATGAACTGCAGTGCATGTGAGCAAATAACCGTTATTTTGTTTAAAATGGCCCCAAGGCACAAGATTAGTAATTCTGGAAATTTGGATGTAACAAATACAAACAAAAATTTAAGTTTATCATACAAATGTATAGAGGAAAAAGTGTGTGTGTGTGTGTGTGTGCGTGTGTGTGTGCATGTGTTCAATGCTATTTCTAATTTCAGGGATCTATGGAATTCTTGGAATATTTCCCCTGAAGATAAGGAGAGACCAATATTTCTATATAGTACTTACCTGGAATCCATTTAGTCCCACAAATTCAAATTACTTCTGTACTATCAGACACTTTTTTTCTTAAGAAAAACAGGTTTGGTTCTGGGATTACTCAGCCATCACAACCACATACAGCTTTTCCAGAGGATCTGAGTTCAGTTCCCAACATACACATTGGACAACTCAGAACTATCTGTAATTCCAGCTCCAGAGGATCTTATCCCCTTCTCTGGCCTCAGGTACACCCACACACATAAATAATTAAAATAAATATATAACTCTTTTAGTTTTTTGAGACAAGGTTTCTCTGTGTAGCCTTAGCTGTCATTAGCTATCATTGGCTATCCTGAAACTCTCTCTGTAGATCAGGCTGTCCTCAAACTCACAGAGATCCACCTGCTTCTAACTTCTGAGTGTTGAGATGGAAGGATTGTACCACCAATACCTGGCTAATAAATTTTTTAAGACAGACATAGTTTATGATAACATCCAATGCACTTTAAAGTGTTCAAAACTGATGGCTTTTCTCTCCATATGTATAAACGCAAAGGTCCTGGTTAGCTGGTAAACAGTCTACCAAGACAAGCCTCTAGCTTTGAAGAGTAGGCATTTTTAGACAACTAGGCACTAATTCCAAATCTAAAAGCATGTTGCTTCTAGCTTTAGGAGTCAGTTCACCCCTTCCACCTTGTGTGTTCCTAGACTTGAACTCAAGTCACCAGGGTTAGCAGCAAGCACCCTTCCCACTAAATCATCTTGCCATTCTGATAGTTATCTTAATGTTGTTACACTAGAATAACATGAGAAAAGCACCCTAGGGCTGGAGAGGTGGCTCAGAGGTTAAGAGCACCAGCTGCTCTTCCATGGGTCCTGAGTTCGATTCCCAGCAACTACATGGTGACTCACATCCATCTATAAGGAGATCTGGTGCCCTCTTCAGGGTTGCAGGCATACATGCAGGCTGAACACTGTATATATAACAAATAAATAAATCTTTTTAAAGGAAAAATCACTCTAACAGGATCTTGATAAGATCTGAATTGTATATAAAAGTGAATATTATAATTAATTGTGTTCAGTTTTGTTGCAGAATATTTGTTTACACTGTAAAGACATATCTTTGCTAAGTAGCCTTCTCATTGGCTTAATAAAAAAGCTAAATGGCCAATAGTTAGGCAGGAAAAGTTTAGGTGGGACTTCCGAAGACAAAGAGAACTCTGGAAAGAAAAAAAAAAAAACAGTCAATAGGCTGACATGGAGAAGAAACTGGAGGTGTAAGATGGAAGAATTGTGGACTGGAGAGATGGCTCAGCCGTTAAAGGCTAGGCTCACAACCATAAATATAAGATGGAAGAATTGTAAGGCCACATGGCAGAACATAGATTTTGCCATCCTGATAGTTATTTTAATGTTGTTACACTAGAATAACATGAGAAAAATCACCCTAGGGCTGGAACTCATAAAATATGGGTTAATTTAAGTTATAAGAGCTAGTTGAGACAAGCCTAAGCTAAGGCCAAGCTTTCATAATTAATAATAAATCTCCTGGTCATTATTTGAGGGCTGGCAGTCCAAAGATAGGCTAACAAGAAAGCTTGCTACACAGCTTTTATCAGTATACAATAGAAAAGAAGAATCTCCCAAGAGCTGTATTGGAACAGAACCAGAAAGATCTTTGATTCAGCAGTTAAGAATGCTTACAGCTCCTGCTGAGGACCTGGGTTTGGTTCCAAGTATCCACATGGTGGCTCACACCCTTCTCTAAGTCTAATTCTAGGAGATCCGTCATCTCTTCTGGCCTCCTTGAACTCTTGCATGCATTGTGGTGCATATATATATATATATATATATATATATATATATATATACACTCGAGTGATGTGAGATGTCTTTCTCTACACTGTGACTTATCATTGGATAATAAAGAAATTGTTTTGGCCTATGGAAAGCCAGCGTATAGTCAGGCAGAAATTTAAGCATAGATAAAGGGGAAGGAGGGCAGAATCACAAGAGACACTATCCAGCTGCCCAAGAAGCAAGATGTAATGGAGTACAGGTAAGCCACAAGCCATGCTGCAAGACAGATTGATAGAAATGGGTTAAGTTGTAAGAGCTAGCAAGCAATATGCCTGAGCTATAGGCCAAACACCATGTAATTAATATAAGCTTCTGTGTGTTTCTTTGGGATTTTGGGACTGCTGGTCTGGAACTCAGGGCTAAGCAGAGCCAGGCTATGCCAGAAACTTCTTACTACACTTGGGCATACACACATACACAGAAAAATACATATTTTTAGTCTTATTGTACCAAAGGAACAAAAGAAACATTTTGTTTTCATTAGAATATAGGCAATAGCTGTTTGTTATTTTGTTTATACTTCACTTTTTAAGCTTATTTACATCCATTAATAAAATACAATAGTATGACTCACAGATTTTAAGTATCCAATAATTTACTTGCTGACAGAAGAAAAAAAAAAGGAAAAATAGTCCTAGATTTTTGGCTATATTAGTCTATTACCACTAGTTGTTGCTATTATTTTAGTTTTACTGCTTTGTTTATGTAATACCAGTTATATAAAAAAGACTAAAGAGATCAAATGAACATTGATTTTTCAGCTAATAATACTATATGTAATTACTTCTTATGAATTTCCTACCCAGTACAGTTGTATTTCGAGTTGTTAATCACCCTAATAATATAAAGTACATTGGGAAAAGATAGAAACAAGGTATTACTTGAATAGACAAGTTTTTAAATCAAAACTATGGAAATCAAACAGTGCATTTTTTAAAAAAAAAAAGTGTTATATACTGTGTGCAAACTAGTCATTTATTGGTTTCTACTTATTTTGAAAGGACAGTCATTGTTAGTTTTGAACATTGGTCAACTGTTCTAAGTCGGGGGGGGGGGAGGGAAATGCTATGGTGAAATAAAGGTTCCCGCTGGGGGGGGAGGGGGAGTTAGCGTGCATGCGTATTGCGTGCGTGCATGGGTGCCTGGGTGCGTGGGGCTAAAATGGCTGCCTCAAAGTCAGTTGACTCTGACGAGATCGTTGAGATATCTGATGAGGTAAACTCCCCTACCCAAATAGAAAACTTTTCTGGGCCCCTAAAGTTCATGTGGGAGGGTGTGGTACTGGAAAATTTAAGTAAGACACTATTTTTTATAACTAAGATCCTTTGAGGCCTAATTCAATTTTAGTAAGCAGTTGGTGTAAAAATGTTACCATCATAGCTCTGGAACTAAAGACAGAGAAAGATACAATGAAACGTGATGTAATCTTGTGAGGCCACTCTAATGGAGCTTGTTCCTAATTAATGGGACTAAGGAAAAGAGACGCTACTGCCTGACCAGGTCTGATCTAGGTGTCATGGCAACCATTTCAAAGGCGGAAGATAGTAGAACAGTGGATGCATGTAGGAACAAGATTCTCGACACCTTTTAAGCCAGAGTCTGTTAACTGATGTCGTTTTAATTCGGGGAGGGGGGATCAGGAGAGTAGGTGCCATGGCATGAATGTCATAGCGCTCAAGCCCAGGGACATTTTGTAGAGGACAGGTACTCAAGCTTGTCTCATGGGGAAAGTCTTTACCGGCTATGCTGTCTTTGCTGATCCCTATGCCTAATGTATTCTGGGAAAAAAATGGGACTGGGCAGTTTGGGAGGCAAGAAAGGGCCTAGTTTGGACTTTAGTGGGGTGAACTGTTCAGACTATGAGGAGGGACAGAGGGAAAAAGGTGCTCATGTAGGCTTGACAAATGCTCTTAATGTGAAAAATAGTGTCTATTTCACTGGTTCTCACCTTTCCCAAGACTGTGAACCTTTAATACAGTTCCTCATGTTGTGGTAGTTATTAAAATTATTAAATATTATTAAATTTAAATTTTATATTATATATTTACATTTCTATATAATATACTTATATATATAGAATATATATAAATTAAATCTATTAAAATATAATATATAAATATATGAAAACGTTAAAATTATTAATTAAATCTCCATAAAATTACTTTATTGCTACTTCATACCTAATTTTGCTACTGGTATAAATTGTAATGTAAATATCTGATATGCAACGCCAGGGGGTCTCAACCCACCAGTTGAGAAGCGTTGGCCTATTGGGTAGGGTTATCAGATTTAGAAAAGAAAAAGAATTTAGCTTGCTCAGTTAAATTTGAATGTCAGCTAAGCAGCAAATACTTTTGAAGCATCGATATGACTGGTATAAATATTGACAGTACACTTACAAAAACATATTCATTGTTAATGTTATATTCAAATGCAAGGGGCTGTTGCATTTACCAGTGCCAGGTTCACCCTGAGACAGGTGGAGGAAGAAAATTTCCAGGAAAATTCAAAGGGCCAGTGGCCATTAAGGGGCATGAAGATAAAGCAGAGCTGGAGATGCGTGGTGCACAGTAACAGCCGAGCGTTACTAGGGCAACTTGTCTGCAACCTCTCCATCTCAAAGCTAGCAGCTGCCAGGGCCCAGGGTAGTCGCGCACACAGGTGGGGGCTAGCAGCTGGGAACCCGCCCAGGCCCAGGAGAAATACACTAGGCCCGCCTTCCATCCCCCACAGGGGTGGAGCCTGGGCGAGGAGGAATCAGCCTGCCGCGCTCTCGCCGTGGTTGAGGAGCCGCAGGAGAAAATGGAGCCTAGCAAGATGGCGCCTCCCAAGAACGCTCCGAGAGATGCCTTGGTAAGCGCGAGGGGAGCGAGGCCAGGCAAACTCGGGGGAGCCATGTGTGGCAGGGCGGACTGAACGCCTGGCGGGGAGGCAGGGAAGCGCGAGTGCCATTTGCAGCTGAGCGACTTAGCTGGGAAAAGGCAATGGGGTTCCCCCGTCCCTGGGGTGCTGTCTGCGCTCCGGGGAACCCCTCTAGAGGGGCGCCGGCTGCCTCGGGGCTTTTGTCTCGCCAATCTGGGGCCGCCCCTGCCCCCAAGTCTGCAGTCTCCTCCTTTCACCCACTCTGAGCCCTGACTGCCACTTGGGTTCTGATGCTAGCTTTCCTCACTGTCACATCTGAAAATGACAGCCAGCTGGACCCACCCCTACCTCCTCCTGGAAAGCCGCTCCAGGCCTTTCTTGTGTCTTTGCTTCCACCCTTGCTAAAATAAAAGTTTTCACCAACAGCACATGACTGATTTTGTGTGATCACAGACACTCACTGGAGGCACAAGGTAGAGCAGTTTGGGACTTTGCAACAAACATAAAAATATGCATTCAGTCCAGCCTTACTTCCTTTATCTACATTGTGCATCTGGCTTTTGTTTTTATTTGAATCCACAGGTGATGGCACAGATCCTGAAGGATATGGGAATCACAGAGTATGAGCCAAGGGTTATAAATCAAATGTTGGAATTTGCTTTCCGTAAGTTAAAAAAAAAAAAAAAAAAACTTGACCTTCTGAATTAGAAATGATCATTTATTGTAACACTTTAAGCCAAATTATGTTACCAATCTAGAAATGAGAAAAGCATTCAGTTTAAGGGGCAATTGTATTTATATATACCATGTATGTTTAAATAAAGTATCATGTGAATTGGACAATTAGTTATTAAAACCAAAAGTCATAAACGTTCCAGAAATTAGTGGAACCTTTTAAAACAAGGGGCCACAAATACTAAGATGCCTTTAGGTCTGGTTTGGTGGCACACACTAATCTAGCCCTTGAGAGGGGGGAAGGGGGGCAAGAAGATCAGGAGTTGAAGGTCTCCCTTACTACTAGTGAGACTAAAGTGAGCTAGATAAGATCTTGCCTTAAATGTTTATGTCTTGACTCATATAAGAAATGACTTTGCTCTTAAAGGATATGTGACTACAATCCTGGATGATGCAAAAATCTACTCAAGTCATGCTAAGAAACCTACTGTTGATGCAGATGATGTGAGACTGGCAATCCAGTGTCGGGCTGACCAGTCTTTTACCTCTCCTCCCCCAAGAGATGTGAGCAAACATTATTTGCACTTATTTTCACTTACACTTTAAAAATTATATTTCTAATGAGGATTTTTCTCTTTTAGTTTTTACTAGATATTGCAAGGCAGAAAAATCAAACCCCTTTGCCACTGATTAAGCCATATGCAGGACCTAGACTACCACCTGATAGATACTGCTTAACAGCTCCAAACTATAGACTGAAGTCCTTAATTAAAAAGGTAAGAACTTTTAGCTCATGCCTGTAATCCCAGCAGTAGAGGCAGGAAGATAAGGAATTCAAGCTATTCTTATGTCTTCAGGGCCATCCTGCGCTACATAAGACTCTATCTCAAAAAAGGGAAGAAGATTTTATGCTTTTTTAAAGGTGGAAGTAATAGGTAAACTTAAGAGAAAAGTTCCTGTAGATAGCACTAGCACAATAAAGGTTAAAATTAAAAAAAAAAAATCTAAGAATGATTTTTTATTAATTTTCAGAGATAGAATGAACTTCATTATTTCATCTAATTCAGTAGGAATTTTTCTCATCATACAACTGAACCTGATCAAGAAAACAGTGGCAAGGCTGGGACTGATTCCCAGGTCCAGTAGCTCACAATCTTTCTACTTTGCCATAACTGCTTTTATGTGAGATCCAATAATGAAGTGAATGATATGCCATCAGTAATTAGACCTTTATCAGACATATTCCCTAAGAGTCTCTCAGCACTGAAAAAGGAACTCCCCATATTGAGCTGCCTAAATTAAATTAAATTAAATTTCCAAATTCTGCTGTAAGACAGTTTTAATTTAGTCACAGTTAAGATGCTGACTAGTTAAAATCCAGTATTATAATGCAAGAGAGCATTTGTCTCCATTTAAGACTCTACCTTAAATATTCTACAGAATTAGATAGGGTCATAATTATGTATGTATGCAAAAGCTCCAAATACTAGATTTCAAACACAGAATCCTCAGTAGCATAACAAAAAGAAAACACAATAGAAAACAGATATTTTTGCATTGGATCATCCACCAATAACTCATATTTCACTCTTCATCCAGCTTGGGTGTCAAATCTTAACACTAAAACTAACTTGTGTTTAAATCCCCTAGGGACCTAACCAAGGAAGACTAGTTCCTAGATTAAGTGTCGGAGCTGTTAGTAGCAGACCTACTACTCCAACTGTAGGTAAGTGAAAGAAGGAAATGGACTGTAAAAAGTGTCTCAGCGTTTGCTTTTGAATCATACCCCAAGTCAAAGTGGGAGTCAGAAACTCCAGTATGTTGCCATTGATAATTCCACTCAATCAATGAGAAAAAAAAAAAACTCACAAAGACAATCCCAAATGATATTGGCTCAACTCTTGTTAGTCCAAACTGTGATTCCAGAAACATTTTTCTGTGTTTTCCACCTTATAGGCTTCAAGTCACCCATGCCAGCTACTTATTTAATCATAACTTAAAAGAAATGTTTTGAAAAACTGGGTACAGGTGCAAAGAAGTTTAAAATCTAGAAAGCTGAAGGAT
This sequence comes from Sigmodon hispidus, assembly GCA_004025045.1. Taxonomy (NCBI): domain Eukaryota; kingdom Metazoa; phylum Chordata; class Mammalia; order Rodentia; family Cricetidae; genus Sigmodon; species Sigmodon hispidus. Next base: position 43,887 of record PVIH01014943.1, read on the forward strand.
CTTAAAAATAGGTTTTAAAACTTACCTGTTAAAAACAGTTCAAGGACCAGCCTGGGTGACATATAAAGACCCCATTTCAGAAAAGGAAATCACGCTAATTATCCTATATTAATCAGTGAGAGTCCTCAAGCTGTATCCTATAATGTATTTTTGATAGCTCCCCATCATACTGTGTATGATTTCTGACATACCATGTTACAAGCCTATCTTATATTTCTTTGTCCAGGCTTTAGAATCAACTACTTCTCTAAATAGCCGTAGTTATTATTAGTGAATGTTATTTAGAAATCATTATTTGTAATAATTTTCAAAACACAAGCTATCTGATTGTTTCATGTTTTGCAGGGAAAATATCCTTTTTTCCTACTTGTATTTATGTCACGGCGCTTGGTGCCTTTAACTTGAGTCTTACCAGTGTCATTATATATCTAGTATAAGAATGATTAATTTTTTAAAAACTGGGTTGTAGTGAGATTATGTGTTATGTTTTAAATAATTGTCCCACCTATGGGTTTAGTAAAAAGCTGATTGGCCAAAGGCAAACAAAAAGTGTAGGTGGGGCTACCAGGCTATGAAAACTCAAAAACATCTCAAAATAGACACAAATGCCACAAAGTCGCCAATGATTCCAAGAGATGAAAAAAAAAAAGTTAAAATGCTGCTCTAAAAAAAGATAAATTAAGTTCAGATAAAAAAGTTGGGACTGGAGTGATGCCTCAGTGGTTAAGAGCACTGAGTGCTCTTGCAGAGGACCAGGGTTCAATTCCCAGCACCCACATGGCAGCTCACAATTGTCTGTAACTCTAGCTTCAGGGCAAAACACCACTGTACATAAAATAAAAATAAATAATTTTTTAAAAAGTTAACAAAATATATACCTAGGCCCTAAGTCAATCAACAAAAAAATTAATGTAAATGTCTATATATCTCTATGTGACTACAAGTGTTTCTGCTAAACTGCCAAACTGTCAGTCAAACCTCTAGTCTAAACCAAAAAGCCCAAGCCAAGAAACCTTTCACAACACTGAGTCTTAATCTGTAACCCAGGATAGACTTAAACTGCTGTCCTTCAGATTACAGCGGAAGAATACTGCCCAGCTAGCATTTGATCTTTGAGGTATTCTTGATACAAATTTATATGTCAGCACTTTAAAACTGATATTAGTTAAATGTGTAGCTCCAGTAACCTTCATACAACCTCCGGTGAACAGAAAATTACATTCAAATCTGTGTAACTCTTCAGTCTTATACAATTTACCTGTGTATTCACATTAATTGAATATCAAATTTTTGCTTTTGTATTATTTGAAACTTATCTCACTATGTTGCCCAGGCTTGTGTTGAACTCCTGAGCTCAAGTGTTCTGCCTTTCTCTGCTTCCTGACTAGCTAGACTACAGGTGCATGCCACTGCACAGAAAACAACAGGACATGGTGATCAGTTACATGGGACAGGCAATAAGCCAATTTTAGTTACCAGTTGCTCTTTTACATTACTGGTCATGTGGGACACATTCTTTAGAGTGTAACTCCTAGAATATAAATCTTAATCCAAAATTTCTATTAAAGATATAATCGTTAAAATTAAGCACACTTACACTTTTTTTTAAGCACAGGAAACATACTAAGGAAAGTGAGGGGGAAAAAACCTCCCAAGAGTGAAAGGGATTACAGAGGAAGAATACTCATTCTAATTTTTTAAAAAATCACTCTTCCCTCATTTTTAATGAAACTTCCTCACCTCCCATCAGCCCTCTATACTTTGAAGGTAAGCTGTAAGCTATGGCATATAGAATATAAATATGTAATAGTCATCTAACTGATATTATCTGTTCATTGTAACTGCAGCACCCCCACAAGCAGTATCTGTCCCAAATAAAGTTCCAACTTCTGTGTCAGTGACAAGCCAAAGATTTGCAATGCAGATTCCACCTTCTCAGTCTGCACCTGCCAAACCAGGTAACATGGAAGGGGGGAAAGAATTTGTGAATGATTTTCAATTATAGAACAGTTTGCATTACTATAGGAAGACTTTTGCTTTAGTGTCACAACAGAAAGGTGACGGGTAGAACTGCAAGTCAGGGTTCTTCAAACAAGGTCTCTACCATTAGGTGACATTTTACATAAATGTGACATTTCAGGAGGAGGGTGACATATTAAGTGTGCTCAAATTCTAAAATACTATAAACAAAGAGAAATTTGGGTTCACAGATCTAAGGTGTCTACAGGGAAAAAGCACCTGAGTAAAAAACTCAAGAAAATGATATCATGATCCCATTGCATATTTGAATGAAAATGTGTTTATTCACCATAGAGGTGGCAGGTGTGATTGGAATAATGTAAATAGACTGCTGACATAGCAGTTTACTTGTATGCTTGCTTATCTTTTGAAACTTTTGAAACATTATGCCAATACAACAACTTAGAGAAAAATGTTGGGCTATCTATCAAGCCACCAAGCCTGATGACCTGGGTTCAATCCCCAGAACCCACATGGTGTAAAGAAGTCCCCAGGAGTTGTCCTGTGACCTTCACAAGTATTCCATGCTACACAGACCTGCACACATACACACAAATAACTAAATGCAGTTATTCTGAAAAGTGCCCTATAAAAGAAGCATGTCTCCTGACCTTACACATAAACCCAGTACACTGAATCCTAATTTCAAATTCAGGTAATTACATAGATCCTCACGCCTAATAGTCACTATTAGCAAATTTAAGATAAAAATGTTTAAAGATTGAATCCCACTTAGTATTACCTGTATCTCTTCTATGTAGTTGTATGCTGTGCTATTGAAACTTGTACAAGAATTACATTCTACTTTGCTGTCTACTTTTGGTTTGTGGGTAATTGATATCTGTGGGGCTTTTCTTTTGTTTATAGCTCCTGCAACGACTGCAGTCCAAAATGTTCTGATTAATCCTTCAATGATTGGGTCCAAAAATATTCTCATTGCCACCAATATGGTTTCCTCCCAGAACACAGCCAGTGACTCAAACCCACTGAAGAGGAAGCATGATGATGATGATGACAATGATACTATGTAAGGAATAAAGTCTGTTCCACATACCTTCAAACTTTAGTATGTTTGGGCCCATATGGTGGACTGAACAGCCTAGGTCTTCATAAGTTTTATCTTAGAAATATAGTGGCAATATTTTTCACATTAGTTACACCTGGTAGGTTTTGTTATCAGTACAAATGTTTTCTTAGTAGCTTCAGATGTACAAGTACTTGTTTCTAGACAGCTGCATTAATGTGGAGTCTCACTGTGGCAATTCTATTTGTAGAAGCAGTTTTGTGCCATATGTCACTGACAGCAGCACTTGGATTTCAGTTCTGGTCTCATTTACATTTAAACATGACATTCTTTTGTTTGGTGTACTATTCATTGTACCTTTTTGAACAAATCTCTTAAATTAAGTTTTTTTGAAACAGTGGATTTAGAAGAGTGCTAAATCCACTTTGAATGTATCTAGGTTTTGGTCTCTTCTAACTTCACCTCAGCTCCCTATCTAGATCCCATGTTTTCTGTCCCCACTTCCCATCGCCTTAAATCACTTTGCCATTGCACTTCAATGTAAGGCTAACCAGACTGTGTAAAATGCCCTATGCCTGGCATTCTGTGGATCACGTGACCGTCAATGTCTGCATTTGCTTTTTCACTCTGTAGCACAACAGGCGGGTCTCAGCTATTGCCTTTAATGCCTGTTAAGCTTTACCCCTTGGCAGTTTTGCATCAGTTACATTCAGTTGCATTCCAGTTAGATAACTTCGCCATCTTTCATGTTCATTATAATCTAACAGACACAACATAAATCCTGCCTTCTAAGTAATTTACACTGGACCTAGACAAAAAGCACTGTACAAGTATTTGGTTTGTTTTTGCCACTGGCATATATGCTTTGGCCACTCCTGCCTGAACTAGTCTGTTGCTTTCTTTCAGATCTTTCTAGCTTACTGCTGAGGGTGTCACACATAGGATGGGATCCTGCCTAAAAGTAGATTCTAATTCTCCTTCCCCATCAGACCAACAGGAAAAACAAATTAGTGTCACCTTACCCCATTTACACATGGCCTACAGAAATTTCCCAACTATGTTTCCAAACACTTTCTATTGTTTTTATGTATACCTACAGGACTCATTGGAAGAGACTGCAAAGCATTTGAGAGTATAAAAGTATAGAGTATATAAGAGTTTGATTTGGTTGGATTTACATTCCACATAACCCACACTGGAAGCAGAACTTCCCAAAACCTTCATTGTTTAAATTTCATAGCCATAGGCCATCAGAACTTCCTTAAGTATAGGCAAAGGATGACGTTTGACACAAAAGTAGTACAGTAACAAGACAAAAATGTCTTGTCCCAGTTTGAATGTTAGGGAAAGTTGATCTGGTCATAAGAGAAATGTGCATTATACAACAGGGATGTCACTACTTGAATGTTCTCAGGGAGGCGGAATATCAGGCGGCCTAGGTTCTAGTACTAGTTTCATTTACCAATCATGTGACCTTATTTTACCTCGGAGCCTTGTTCTCACTAGTAATAGGGAAATAACACCTATCCTGCCTACCTCACAGGGATGTTTTGATTTAGCTGATGTGTGTGTGTGTCAGAGAGATAGTACTCTCAAGATTGTAAAAGCTATAAGTAATTAATGTATTTGTTCCAAGGCTATTAATAAAAATTTAACTTTATCAGTGACTTTTTGTTTCTGACTGAAGGGTTAAGGAAAATGAGTAACTCAACAGTATAGCAATTCAGATCTACTCATGTTATCAGAGGACAGCTTGCTTTTGCTGGGAATTATCATTTGATTCACAATAAAGAAAAAAATGAAAATCAAATAAGGTTTTAAAATCTTACAAACTTTAGATGCTGTCTTTGGTGGTTTATGTGTTCTCTTCTGAACTAAAACTTATGGGGATCAGAAGCCAGTAGACAGGTAGGAAGGTGACCTCTCACTGTATACCCTTTTTGATTATGTAAATCTTTATGCCAGGGGGAAACTGGATATTTAAAAAGCAGGATACAATGAGCTAATGCTTAAACTTAAGCTATGAGTGAGATGCATACCTATAGTTCAGGAGACTCTGGCCTGATTGGATCATGATCATAAGTTTGAGGCTAGGCTGAGCAATAGGGGACTGGAAGTGATTTTACTATTTAAAATCTATGCCTTTTCAACATTTTATCACATTACACTATTCTAATTTACATGAATAGTTTGTTCCTTCAGTACAAAAATCCTGTCTTCTAGTCCCTCCACTATGTCCTAAGTACATAGTGATACTGAAATATCTTTTTAAATATCTTTTTACTTTCCAAGCTACCTTTTTTTCTTTTAAACTGGAGTATCTCTACTCATACTCTATTAAAAATCTAAAAAGGAGGCTGCTTTTCCAGAAGTCCCAGGATGGGTTTCCTATATGGCAGCTCAAAATGTTCTGTAACTCCAACAACCTCTTCTGGCCTCCCACAGGCACTGCACATATGCACAGGTGTACATGTATGCAAAAGACCCATAATACATAAAAATAAAATAATTCGTAAAATACTTAAAAGATACAGTGAAAAATTAATGATGCTATCAATTATAGTCTAACTACTACTAAATGCATAGGTATTTATTTACAGTTCTTTCTACTTGTCTGCACTTTAAGTATTAAAATGTTTTGTGGGGGGGCTGGAGAGATGGCTCAGAGGTTCTTCCAAAGGTCCTGAGTTCAATTCCCAGCAAAACCACATGGTGGCTCACAACCATCTATGGTGAGGTCTGGTGCCCTCTTCTGTAAAACTGTATGCATAATAAATAAATAAATCTTTAAAAAAATGTTTTGTGGGGGGGACAAGGGGATCAGTTAACAAAGTTAAAAGTCCAACAGTCACTTGCTACCTCTCTGAGCCTCATCTACAAAGGCTATACTAAAATTCCTGCTGCTCAAACCAAGTCTGTCTGTTACTGTACTTCAGAGTACAGAAACATGGTGCAATGTAAAATTAACTACATATATGGAAAAGTATATAAACTAGAATGCAAAACAACTAAGAAAATAGCTAGAGCTTTCACAATTTCTGCTTAAAAGTAACTGCCAAAATTAGACTTGACAGTGGAATGCCTTCAACTCTGGTAAAATGATATTCAGGCTATAACTATAAACACCATCATGTCTATATAACCAAGGGTTATAATTAGACAAACACAAGTATCTGTATTAAACATAGACTTTGTAATTTCTTCTGGCATTTAAGAGATGATCTAAAATTAGGTACTTTTAGTAACACTTAAATGACTTAAAGTATGAGAGATTGTAATAGGTTTTAATGAAATGCTACATTTTTTTAGAAAGAACATCTGCAGATTTTGTAAACACAATTCTCCACAGCAACAAAGGGTTTATAAAGGCATGACCAAATTATTTCAGACCATGTCTCGGGATCTTCCTCTTTAGCAGGAAGTATCTAGGTACGGATTTTCACAAAAAAGTAAATCAGCACTCCAGGGACAAAGACAGAAGAATTACTGTAAGTTCAAAGCCAGCCTGAGCTAGCTAGATAACAAATTCCAGGCCAAGCCAGGGCTACACAAACAACTCTCAAAAGAGTAAACTGAGAGACACAATTCACAACTCTATACTTAATGCTCATACTTTTCATACATGTTGGAATAAATGTATCCTATAAAAGAGAAAGTTGTTTTATTTTTGTTTTGAGATAGAGTCTCACTTTGTAGCCTTGGTTGGTATGGAACTCACTATGTGCTAGAATCAAAGACGTGCATAATGCCCAGCAATTTAAATGACAAAACTTATATAAATGGCACTTATAAACAGGATCTCATATAGAAGAGACTGGCCTGTAACTCACTATGTAGCCAAGGATGATCTTGAACTTCTTTTTGTCCCATCCTCGCTTCTCGTGTGATGGAATTACGAGCAAACACCATATGCAGACGTTTGATAATGTAAATTTCTGTTCTAATTTATAGCAATAGCAAAACAATACTGAGAATGAAGTATATGTGGAACACAGGCTGTTGATTTCATTCTTCAAACTATGAAATTAACATACATATTTTAAAATCTTAATACTTAGAACTAGGAGATGGGAATCAACATGAATCAAGAATGGAGGAAAAAAGAATGGGAGAGAATGAGCTAGGACTTGTTCTGGGTGTTTGTTTATAAGCCTTGCTTTCAAAATTATGGTATCCAATTGCAAAATGTTTATAATAATGTAAGAGTAGGCGTTCACTAAGGAGCAAGCATTTGTCTACCCCACTTCCCACTACTGCAGCCCCATTCAAAATGTAGATAGATACTTGATTCCATCAAGATTCTAGTCTCACCCTTCCTAACAAAGTATGACAGGAAAACTCCAGTTTCAGTGGACATCTTTATTAAGAGATCATCAACTTCTCCAAACCTACAGCTGGAATTGCATCTTGTTTCCATGCCGAGTCATGAACAGTGACAAAGCTAACCAGAGGCTACTCAAAGAGAACTAAGCTTTTACAGCTCACTTTCGTTTACAGGCAGAATATAAATAGATGCACTCTAGAATGCACAATGGTTTTAGTCACTAAGGAATTTAAATGGGATCTTGAAGAATGTAGACAAATCCCGATGCAGTAAAGACGAGCAACTGTTTAAGGGTT
>PVIH01014944.1:0-51540 GCA_004025045.1 Sigmodon hispidus
TAATGTTTTCTATTTTTTCTAATATTTTTGTTTCAGATAAGGAAATGTCCTGGACCAACAAGTTGATCATATAAATGTAATTATGTGCTGCTCATTTGAAAAATAGCTGAAAGGTATAAGCAATATATTCTTAGAGGTATATTAGCTTGTATTTGTTGTAGAGTGAATGAGACTCAGAGCCAAATATCTGGGGAAGGCTGAAATATCAGAGAGGAAGCACCACAGTCAATTTTCACCCAGCTGTCTTGCAACTCTCCCAGCAACTCTCCTGGTTGCTACTGCCGGTAGCTTCTCCCAGTTACCTATATACCCATTCAGGTTAAAATTAATGGAGCCTTGAACTCATGAAATAGAAGTTCTGTCTCTGGAGTTGTGGGATTAAGGGTGAAGGTCACCTATCACAGCTTTCACAGTGCTGGGATTAAAAGTGTGTGTGACAGACTCAGCTGTTTACCTTTGTATTCTTGAGCTTTCTCCCTAGATTTTGGCTGGGTGCTCTCTCCCCTATTTCAGGTTTGATTAAATATGTATTATATATCCACATATATTTATAAGATTATCCACTGAAATGATGACTTGCTTCCAGAAGCTTCTTGAATTTTTTTTTTTTTAAAAAAAACACTTTTATTTTTTTATTTATCTTGGTGTTTGCCTGGAACTGGAACTACAGACAGTTGTTAGCTACCATGTAGGTGGTGGGAATCGAACCCGGGTCCTCTGGAAGAGCAGACGGTGCTCTTTTTTTTTTTTTTTTTTTTTAAAAAAAACAACTTTATTTATTTATTTATTTGCCTTGGTGTTTGCCTGGAACTGGAACTACAGACAGTTGTTAGCTGCCATGTGGGTGCTGGGAATCAGACCTGGGTCCTCCGGAAGAGCAGACAGTGCTCTTAACCCCTGAGCCATCTCTCCAGCCCCAACTTCTTGAATTCTTACATCTAGAATCAATTTATAAACAGAAACATTTCCAATATGTATTACTTCATGCCTCTAATCACTCCAATTAAATTGATGGAATTATTTAATAGCCATGTTTTAGAAGACAACCTCAGCTGCACAGTTGTGTTCCAGCTAGTACAAACAAAATATGTGATTCTAAATTACATCGTTGTGTGCATGTGTGTGTGTTTCTGTATATGATAATTGTAGGTTATTTCTGTTCTAGCAGTATCATAAAATGTGTGATGATATATATTATACTGAACATTGGTGCTTACATGAAGTTTTCTGAATTAAATATTCTCTACCATAATTAAGATGGAGTACTTCAGGTCTGGTTTACCTATTATGTTTAAATAATCATTTTTCAGTTTTTAAATATGATGACTAAATATCAACAAATCTTTGAATTAACATTTCTAACCAAGAGCTCAGCATCTCTGTGTTACTAGAAGAGGTCTTTATAAGTTCATGGCTTAGGTTCCCCAGTGTGCTTTCTTCTTACTACATTTCACACTATCACAAGACTGTAAAATATGTTCATATTCAATAATATATTGCATTTGTCTGGAGAGACAGTTCACTAGTTAGGATCTCTGGATCATCTTTCTAATGACTCTTGTTCCATTCTCAGCCTGACACCTTGCAATCATCTCTAATGCAAAGTAATCTCTTATGTTCCATTTTGAATTTTGGGGAGCAAGCATACATGCATTCTGCTTACATAATTTTAACAGTGTCTCAAATATCACATACTGGAGTGGCAGGTAAAACATATTTTAGGTATTACTATACAAATAATTATGGTTTTCTACAAATTGATATTATAAGACAAAACATATCCTTTTCTTTTTCTTTGTACTTCCATATGTACAGGAAGCATTACTTGTAGCACAACCAGACAAAAAAACTTACTTAGTATTTTCTTAGAGATGCTGACATTAAATATTCTCTTGAGAAAACTTATCAGTGTGTTCTACTAATTAAATTTTATTAAAAATAAATGTTGATCATCCCTTATTCACCTGAAAAAATGATTATCAGTTTTTATTAGGGCAAAGTTTTGATGTCACTCTATGGTACTCAATTTAAAATTTAAATATATCTATTATATTTAAGTTAATATAAGATTATATAATATCACACTTCTCATTTTGGTTAAGTAATTAAAGATATTTCCCACATATCATTTTTGTTAATGTACCCCTTTGGATAGCCTTCTTCTGGAGTGGAAGAGGCATTGACATAGTTTAGGAAAGTTTGGAAAAGGAAATATTTCATGTAAAGTTAAAGTGAATGATTTTTTCTAAATTATAATAAAAGGGACAGGTTATGGGGTTAAACATACTAGTATTCAGTGCTGAATCAAAATTTATACAAGACAGAAGAAAGAAAATTAAAATGGCAAGAACAAAAAGAATAGAGAAGAGCTGAAGCCAAAGACTTCTTCCTTCTGTCTTAGATCTTGTGATTGTTATTCTAGGTACTAGAAATTTTTGTGAAATTTACAAAAACACAAACATTTCTGTACACCTGAGGGATTTGTTTTAAATGTTAAAATTTAAGGACTATCTGCAATTTGGATTATTTGAGATGATGAGATCAAACTTCAGTTCTTTTCGGCCATGCACACCTTTAATACAAGCACTCAGGAGACAGAAGCAATAAAATTTTTTGAATGTGAGATCAGCCTGGTCTACAGAATAAATTCCAGTATTACACAGTTAAATCCTTCTTAGAACCTATGACCAATGTACCTAAAAATAAAACCAACTTAAATGTAAAGCTTATCTTGATTCTGATTAGTACATTTTGTGGCAGCCTACATTTTATACAAGTTATTAAAGGAGAAAGCTCCTACTGTAAATTTGTATCAATATTTTAGTGAATCATCTGAAACTAGCAGTAGAATTTTTTAAAACATTAATTAATAATAATTTGTTATCATCCTCTACAAATGATGACAGATATTTATATAGGATTCAAATAACCAAATCTCATACTTTTTTAAAATTAAAGAAATTTTTAAAAAAGAAAACAGTTTAAGGACTTAAAGGATCTTGTGACAGCTATGACATGGGTGGAGGAGGTGTCATCACTTGACTGAGTAACTAGCCTTGTGTCTCTGCAGCCACTCAACCAATACATCCTGTGCCTGTATTAAGTTTATCAGGCAAGCAGATAAAAAGTGGCTTTCTGTTTTGTCTTGGTCCCACTGGAAGTAAACCTCTGCAGGACACTTTGTGTCTGTGAGTCAAGAAATCAGATTTACACTAACTCTGACTCTCAGTAGCACCCTGGTTCAGGAAAGCCCTTCTCTACTGCTATCTGTTCTTTGCAGTTTTCCCTGCACTTCCTTGCATAGGATACATGCCTCAATCCTATAATATCTGGGCCTCAAGGTGCTTATGCTTCACCCTAGCTCCATAAAATTAGATACCAATAGTCCACAAACTAGTAATATTCTCCTGTTTTTCAGAGGTTTCAAATGCTGCCTGTGTTTCTTTGTAATGCTTGGAAGTAGGAGTGTCACTTGCAGCCTCGCCAGCTAGGAACATGCAACACCACACCAGATCCTTCTCTTTGAAGTTTATTAGGGCCTTTAATTATCTTCTTGTCTCTCACTAACTCTCACTCTCACTCTCACTCTCAGACATATGATGAATGACCCACTCACTCACTCTTAGATGAAGGACCCCAGGGTGGGGGGGAAGTCCGCTTGTGGCTAAATACTCTCTGGGCCTCCAATCCCAGTAAGCCATGTGGACATTGCCCATAGGTCCTGAGGCACAGAAGCAAACCACCATTCTGGCCTACAGCCAATAAGGAGTTGTTTACTCCCAAGAACACTCATCATCAAGAAAGGTGGAAGGCAGAAACCAGTGCCACCTGTAGGGCGTGGTACAATGCAGCTCTCTACATAAGAGTACTCCATGTCTCTCCAAAACTGTTTATCTCATAAGACACAAAAAAATTGAAATATAATGGTAAAATTTAAGACTTCAAATCGAACAAACATATATTCTGGTGCCAGCAGTCCAAACCACAACTGAGATTCTGTCTTCCAAATCAAGCAAAATAGAGGTCTCTGAGTTTTCCAGCCTTTAGACCTTCTGCAGGTTGAATTAGGCCATTTGAAAACTTTATCAAATTTCAGCCTTATTTACAAATATAGTGAGAAGACCATAGACCAATTTCCTAAAAAAATTCAAAATAATAACAAAAAATTAAAATAAACATAGAAAAACTAAAGTAAACACAGGACAAACAGAAAACTTAAACTAACCATAGAAATCTTACTGGATATAATCCACCCAGCAAATTATAGTGGACTGTAAATGCTAGTTAGAGATTTGAAAGTGCCTATAGAGTGCAAGAAAATAGCATCATTTGCTATTAGATCCGGAGGCTATTGCTATTGAAATACACCTGTGGTGGTCTAGAAGAGATATTAGCTCTGGTTGTTTTTGTTTGTGGTAGAAGGTCAGGAAAATCTTCACATTACTGTGTCTTTTAGAACAGTTCAGTCCCCTGGGAAGTGATCTTGTCACTCAGGCCTCACTAGCCAATCAGGCCCTCCAGGTGACCTGACAATCAGAATTGTTGGTGGGCTCTTCCTGTTGCTGGACTCAGGCTTGGCTTTGAGGAGGAAGTAGTGCCAAAGGTTTGTGTTTTTGTGGTGTTTTTTCTATGGCTGGCAGCTGAGCAGAGGATATGGCCAAGCTGGGAACCTGCAAAATGGTGAGTGAAGGGCTGCTATCAAAAGATGAGATAAACTAGACATTGAGGTGCAAATGCTAGTATGATTTTTTTTCAGAACCTGCATTTTACCCTCAGCCAGAATCCCTATTGTCTGAGGTCCCACATGATCCTTAAAACTTCCTGGTCTTAGTTCAAGCCTCTACATAGCTTTTATTTGTGGCTTAAACCTGCCCATAGAATTGAGAGGAGGAAGCTGTTTGTAGAAACATATTTGTAGTCAAGTTCTGAAAAGCTGGTTGCCAAACTTCAAGAGGTGTAGTTTCTCTAGCACATTCTAGAAATTTAGCATTTTGCATTCAAACTTAACATGTAAGATTCATTTATAGTTAATTTTGTTAACTTTTTTTTTTTTAAAAAAAAACTTTATTTATTTGCCTTGGTGTTTGCCTGAAACTGGAACTACAGACAGTTGTTAGGTGCCATGTGGGTGCTGGGAATCGAACCTGGGTCCTTTTAAAGGCATCTTATGTGTTAGGTAACACTTAAAGTGTTTGATGTATAAAAATAAAATTGTGGCTGGTGCCACGGAGCGTGTGTGGGGAGCTGCAGGCGGGAGGCACGCTGAGGATCTGTAGGGTTTTGAAATTCCTGGCAGAGAAGCACAGAGTTAAAGCTTCCCAGGTGGGAATTGAAGTGACCTGCCAAGGGAGCTGCCAGTCCGGTCGCATCTGTGGTGGGACCGACCGGGCTGAGGCGCACACTTGTGGGCACCTCTGAGGGAGTGCCCGGCCCAGCCCGACCCGGAGCACGCATGATCCCCGCAATGCTGCAGCTCCCAGACTGCGCCCGAGTCGGCTGCAGCCTGCCCCTGCTCACCTCACCTCAGCTTCTGCAAGGGCAGCACGGCTGCTGCTGAGTCCCCAAGGGCATGCTGGAGGGCCTCACCGAGCTGGCTGGCACCACTGCTCCAGTGGTCTTGAGTGACCATGGCCCCCCTCCACTGCCCTGGGCCCTGTGACAAAGGTTCCTGTCAGTGTCTGCATGGAGTCGGTGGCTCCCCAGCCCATGCCATCCCCAGTGGGGATGCTAATGGCCAAAGTGGTTCCTGTCACCAGTCTTCCTAAACTCAGTGGCCCTAGGCTGCCCCCTCCTCAGATAGTCATCATGAAAACTCCATACACCAGGACAATCCAGCTTCCTGCTAGTTTGCAGCTGCCTCCAGGAACAGTTTTGATTAAAAGTACCAGTGGTCAGTTGGTGCTGGTATCTCCTCAGCAAGCTGTAACAGGAGCCAAAACCACAAGTAACATAACTCCAAGGCCAGCAGTACCAGCAAACACTCAAACAGTCAAGATCTGTACAGTGCCAAATTCTAGCTCACAGTTAATGAAGAAAGCAACAGTGACTCCTGTTAATAATTTGACACAGATAGGAACTACTGTTGCATCCACTCCCTCCAGTGCTTCCTCAGAACAAGATGCAGAAATTGAAGCAGAAGAATTTACTAGGAAACTATATACTGAACTCAAATCTGTACCTCAGCCACATCTTATACCTTTTCTTAAGAAAAGTGTGGTTGCCTTAAGACAGCTTCTCCCTAACTCCCAGAGCTTCATTGAGAACTGTGTTCAGGAAATCTCTGGTGAGGTGGTCATAGCCTCCTGTTCCATGACAGCAACAATGTCTCCTGTGGTGACAAGAACAGTTTCCCCAGTCTTTGTCTGTGGAGCAACAGCACCTAGAACTATGTCTGCTCAGACTCTGAATTCACTTTCTGGTTCAAGAGGAGCAAACACTGGAGTTGTGACACTGCATTCTGTGGCCCCTGCTGCTGTAACAGGAGGTACAACTGTGGTCATTGCCTCCTGTTCCACAACTGCAACTGTTGTGCTACAGACTTCACAACCACTTACCACATCTGTACCAAACACAGTGACAACAGTTTCCCTTCAGCCTGAGAAGCCAGCTGTGTCTGGGACAGCAGTTACACTGACCCTTCCACCAGTAACCTTTGGAGAAACTTCAGCTGCACAGGCACCTCTTTGTCTTCCATCTGTGAAGCCTGCTGTTACCACTGCTAGGACCAAACCTGATAAATGAATCACTGCCACTCCAGTCCAGATTAAACTTGTATGGGCAGGCCCCTTCCTTTCACACTCAGCTGGCATTCCACAGGCAGTCAAGGTCAAGCAACTAGTAGTTCAACAGCCTTCAGGAGGCAATGCAAATCAGGTGACCACCATTTCCAATTTCTCAACATTGACCACTCAGAAATGTGGGCCAAAGCTGCCAGCAAATACTGTAGTGCCTATTACTTCCATTATAAAGCAAATTACTCTGCCTGGAAATAAACTTCTCTTGCTTCAAACTGAAACATCTTCTATTCAGAACAATAAAATAAAAGAGAATGGAGCAACATCTTTCACAGGTGAAGATGACATCAACGGTGTGACTTGTATGGCAGAGGTCAACCTTGATGAAGAAAACGCCTGCATCTTAGCAACACATTCTGGATTTGTTGGTACACTCATTCAGTCATGTAAAGAAGAACCATTTCTTTTTATTGGAGCTCTACAAAAGAAAATTTTAGACATTGGTAAAAAGCATGACATTACGGAACTTAACTCTGATGCTGTGAACTTGATCTCCTGTGCAACACAGGAGAGATTACGAGGCCTTCTAGAGAAACTGACTACAATTGCTCAGCATCGAATGACTGTTTACAAGGGAAGTGAAAATTACATCTTGTCTACTGATACCAGATCACAGCTCAAATTTCTTGAAAAGCTAGATCAATTAGAGAAACAGAGGAAGGATCTTGAAGAAAGAGAGATGTTACTAAGAGCAGCCAAGAGCCGTTCCAATAAAGAGGATCCAGAGCAGCTGAGATTAAAGCAGAAAGCCAAAGAGTTGTAGCAATTGGAGCTCACCCAGATCCAATACAGAGATGCTAATCTCACAGCTCTTGCAGCTATTGGACCACAGTGGAAGAGACCACTGGAATCAGGAAATGAGGGCTTCAGAGATAACCCTTCTGCTTCAAGGACATCCAGCCTAACAACCACCAAAACACTGCTTCATCCAAGAATTACAAGAATCTGCCTCAGAGACTTGATATTCTGTATGGAACAGGAAAGAGAGATGAAGTATTCTCAAGCCCAATACCTTGCCCTTCTGAAGTGTTCACTCCATCCATCCATTCATCCATCTATCCATTCATCCATTCAAGATGGTCACTGTTTACTACCAAAGAAGATAGAGAGAGGATGGTTGCACTGTCCTGGGATCTACTATGGAAAACAGTCATCACTATGGAAGACCATTGTTACACTGACAAGCTGTTTATTGTTGTTGTTTTTGTTGTTTTAAACTACATCTTGTCTGTATGTCCTGTGGGTTCTTGAAGACGAGAATTCAGATGCTTTTTGAAAGCCAGTACCACATATGCTTTATATAGAAGTATCACCTACCCAATTACATTTAATTACAACAGCTAGGGGTTCTCTCTTACCACCAGGTTTCTGTTTGTAGATTTTTTTTCACAGCATATCAATAAGGTGACCCCTCTGATACAGGCTGCATCTAGAAGTAGGAGAAAGGAAGAGTCAGAACATATCCTGTACTGAATCTGTCTGCTAGTATTAGATTTTATGCCTGCAATCAAGAAGTTACTTAGCTTGCTATGACAGTTATCTTCTGGAGTTGAAGTGTGACAAACCACAGAATAGGGTCCGAATCAACTTGGATTAGTTGAATTTGAATTACAAACAGAACTGATGGGATCATTTGTGCCTGAGGTTATGACTCTGACTCCCCACACTGCTACCTAGTGAGGGGCATCATTTTTAGCTAAGTTTTAAAACTGAAATTACTGCTGATATACCTCACTGAAAAAAATGGAAAAGCTAGAAAATACTGAAGGGATTATGAGGCCTTGTATTTAAATTAACAAGGGAAACGTGAAAATGGCATTATGAAACAGATGTGTGCACATGTGCATCATGTGCCCAAAGAAGTTGGCTGCATTTGTTATGCCAAAGATAGCCCTTGTTTTGGTAGTAGCAAAAAAGAAAAAAAAATATGTCAACCAAAAAAGAAAACTGGCAAACATGTAGTTGGTATATCAAAAGAGGACAGTTTCTTTTTATATTATTTTAATTCCCAGGATGGAGTTTTTTCTTTTGTAAAGAATCTCCCAGTTACTCTATGTTTTAAGCATCTAGTGCTTTTCAAAACTTCTAACTGCTGGTGAGAAGGTTCTAGGATGCCCTTTGGATTGTCTATTGAAGAGGTACTTTCAGTGTCTCCCCCTTGGTGATATGGTTCCAAATGTGAGCAACACATTATGTACCATTCTGAGGAAGAAGCTGATATTTAATCACCCCACTCCCATTTTTAAAATCTACCTGTGTAAATTTTAACTGACAAAAATAATAGTAGAATTGAAATCACATAGTGAAAAATGCCATACCCTCCCAGAAGATATATAAAGAAAAATGCTAGAGGAAGAATTCAGGGGAAACACCTCTAGTATATCACTCTCCATCTTGTTCTTCCCACAGGGTCTGTTATGGCCATATTAAATACTACTGTAAAGTTTATTTGGCCAAAAATTTTGTTCTAGCAAGTTATGTAAAATGTCGTAAATTATGTATATGTTAAAAAAGTAACTTAACAAATCTATCCCAAAGTTGTTTTGTATGTTTAAATACTTAGCTTTATTTTTTGTAAAGTGTAGCATGCTCCCACATTTGCATAATCTTGTTAATCAGATGTTTAAAATTGTTTCAAATATACCATTAAAATAATTATTTTATGATTTAAAAAACAACAAAACACAAAAAAAATAAAATTGTTGATATACAGGATTTACCAATGCTAAAAAGATATTAAATCTCACAAAATAAAATTTAACTGAGCATTGACTGCTTCTAAAACACCACAGAGATAAATGTATGTAAGCAGGCCTGTTAGTAATTTATTGGTAGGATTTACACAGGATTGTTTACACATTTGTCTCCAAACCATTTCAAAGTTCTTCTGATTTACACCCAGCCATTAGGCAGAAATCTATATAAAACAGGGAATGTTAGCAAACTACTCATTGAGTTATGACAGATTCACAGGAATTCTTAAAGACTTGAGTGCCATAAATTTCATGTTTTATTCTTTTTAGTTTTCCATATTTTTCAGATTCACTGATGTTTTTTGTCTTTTGGCATTTATTTAGTAAAAACACTATTTTTGCATCACTTTTTCTGTAGTTCTTATATATTTTTTGTCTTTCTTTTTTTTTCTTTTATTCTCAAAAAAATTATAGTTCTGCAAGATCGTTTTCATTTAAATTTGTGCATTTTAATTTTTTTGGTAACTTTTGGACTATGTATTCACAAATATATCTAAAGCATCATTATTACTCAGATTTTCTTTGAAAAACACAATGGCTTTTAGATTTATAACTTTTGCATATCTTAGTTTTCCCATCATTCTAAGTAATTTTTATCTTGAAGTAAAGTTCAGGTACAGCTCATGTTATGGTGTTTCTCTACCATTAAGTTGCTTCCATTCTCAGAAATACATGTTTGATATTTTAAAATATTTTTCTTTAATATGATTGATTACAGTGATCAAGCCCTTTGTTTTACAGTTCTTTTGTATTACTTTTAACTTTGTGGGTTTTCACACAGTAAGATAATGGGGCTGTTTGAATACTTCATTTCTTAGTTTTTAAGGGTCTTTTTGTTTTATGTATTCTGTCTTTAAATAAGATTCAAGATATTTTGTGGATACTACTGAGACTTTGTATAAAGAAGTGTCTTTCTGCAATAAAATCTAGTAATATTTTTGCTAACTTATACTTTTACAGTTGTAATTAATTGATGTATTTCAAATGGTTTGGCTGGGCAGATTTCTTGGAATTCATCTATGTAGATCAAGCTAATCTCATTCTTAGTGTGATTCTTCTACCTTCCAAATGCTAGGGTTATAGATGTGAAAAAATGAAGAGTGTCTTCTTAGTGACAAGCTAGCTTTGGTTACTCTGTCTGACACAGAGGAGGAGTAAGAACAACCATGAACAACATGAGGTAACAGTTTTTATTGAGGGGAAGGCTGTAGTGGCTTCAGAGCTTCTGGTTTACACTTCTGGGATTGGTTCAAGTTCATGTTTGGGTCACCTGCCATAAATTTGTTAAATGCTTTGAACTCTAGTGATGTTTTAACATTTAGCAATAGTTGTTTCCCTATATCAGCTGATCAGCAAGTCTATCTGGAGACTATCTGTTCCTTTCCCAGGAAGAGAATGTTATGAGTATCAGATATTATTCTTTAGGTGTGGGCTTCTCCCTGAATTGTGCCTGCTTATAGACTCTCTGAACCCTTTCTGGTACCAGATTGTCTGTCTTTCATTAATCTTGCCAGGGCAGTTGTGTGGTCAAGATGCTCTGAGGCACACAAGGGCTTGTACAATTGCCATACATAAAATAGGTAATTTAAGTTAAAAATTCTGTCCTGAAATAATGTGTCCTAATGTTGGGCACATTTAATAAAAAATAAGAGTATTTGTTTTTATTTGGAGCTGGATAACAGGACTCTTTAGAGAAAAAAACCTACAAGTTTAAGCACACAAAAAAATTTCTAAAGCAGCAAGTATTTCAGACATAAAACAAAAGCAAATGACAGTCAATACTCAATAAATAACATCCATTTTTGTGAGAAAATTTTGTAGAGATTGTGTGTTTGAGAAGTCTAAATTACTTGACATTTTCATAATAAAATGATATGAATTTTTTAAAATATATTCACTTTAAAAAAAACAAAAAAACTTTTTGTCCATATTGCTTTGTAAAAAATTATCTCATTATTAAACATACTTTTAAACATAAAGCATTCCAATTTTGTATCTTTGGATGTCACAACTAGAAAATACCTATATACCTCTGGGAAATTTATTAAGTCAACCTGATACTAGAGTAAGATATTTTGATTTAGAAATAGTTGTCATATTTTATTCAGTATTGTACATTTATATATTTTTATCCTTATTTACATTGTTGTTTTATCTGTGTAAGTCACTGAGAGTTTCAGATCTTCTAGAAGAGTAGATACAGGCAGCTGAGAGCCACCATTTGGATGCTGAGAATTGTACCTGTGTTTTCTGGAAGAAAAGTCAGTGCTTTTAAGTTTTGGGTCATCTCTTCAGTCTCATCATTCTGTCTTTAATTACAATTTTAAGTGGTAAATGTAGAACTCCAAAAACTTTACATTCACCTTTTTTGATCATTGGAGCTTTGATGATGATGTTTTTATTTTAAATATTAATTTATTTAATTGTTAAGTTTTGGTAGATTTGAATTAATAGTGACAAGAATAAACAAATAAATAAGTAGTTTTCAACTAAGTTGCAAGTATCTATGAACTTCATCAACACAAATAATCAACTTTTGTAATATATTTAATGGCTCAAATGGTTTTAAATTTTTTTATGAGAAATAACATTGATCATTATGCTTTACTGTTTTTCATATTCCTTAGCTTTTTACATTAGAAAAAGTTATTTTCTCCAAATGCATATAATGTGCTACTGAGAGATTTGCATTAAGCCTTTCAGATGTGTAGTTGGAGTTTAAATAAAAAATTAGGATTTTAAATTATGGGATTATAATTGACTGGAAATCCAGTGCATTAGTCAGTGTTTCCAGATTCACAGAACTTATGTGATGAATCTCTCTCTTTGCTTCTCTCTTCTCTTCCACTCTTTCTCTTCTCTGTATATCTATCTGTATATATATCTATCTGTCTTCCTAACTATCTTTGGTCTTTCAGTGAGTCTGTCTAGATGCTTTGTACTATTACATAATCCTATAATAATAATCACAGTAAACTAATAAAGGTCATTTGTTGAAGAATTCAAAGAGAACAATAATTGATACAATTGGGATTAGGCAGCAATACAGTTTCTGGAAAGGCTTGATTTAATTCCCAGAGGAACTCATCAGGTCAGGTACACCATCCAAGAGCATTTGTGTATGTGTACATGTTTCTTAAAATAGATCTCCAGCCATGCCCCAGATATTTTTCCCCTTGGCTATAGGTGATTATCAGATCTTTGTTGTCCAAGAGGCCAGGCTTGTATGTTAAAGTGATAGTACCTACTATTCACTACAATACCTTGACCTAATACTTTTTTCCTCAGTTCACCAATAATAGCAAATACCACATGATGTTTTGGAAACACAAGGTGTTTTATTTTTTTATTTTTTTAAAGATTTATTTATTTAGTAAGTATAAAGCATACAGAAGAGGGCACCAGATGTCATCATAGATGGTTGTGAGCCACCATGTGGTTGCTGGGAATTGAACTCAGGACTTCTGGAATAACAGTCAGTGCTCTTAACCTCTGAGCCACCTCTCCAGCCCCAGAAGGCATTTTAACAGCATTAAAAACAATAGGCATTTGGGCAACTTTTTCATGTCACTTCATTGTTCCTTCAGGCCCTTTTGGGGCCTGATCTCTTGTGTATCTTGTCAATTTGATACATGGTATGCTTTATTTGAATCATGGCTTGAAAATATACATAAGCAGTTTTAGAAATAAATTTGAAGTCTTCATAATTTTGACCCACAGGATTTCTCCCAGTTTGCTTTCTTACCTTCTACATTTACAGTTGAGTGCCTGCACCTTTTGACCCTGGTGACTAGTTGACAGTATCAGACAGCTCTATGAGTTTGGCTAATTAGCCTTCTACAGCAATAATACCAGCACTACAGATATTTTAGTGACCTCAACAATATAGACATTACTCAGCAAAGTACTTCTCCCAATGCTATGTTGGATACATTTACTGGAGTGTGATTAAGTAGAAGACATTGCTCTGGGCCAAGAATTTGCTAGAAAATTCAGGACCAGTAGTAACTTTTCTTACTACATTTTTGTCTTTTGTCTAGCTCCTAGATTTCCCACTAATAGGAGGGCCCATAAAACCAACTTTTTTGCTTCAACTCTCCATACCACACAGTCTGGAGATAGCTGCCCTTTGCTCAGCATGGTCAATCACCCATTCGTGCCTGTGTCAAGGAGTTTCTCGTTCACCACAGTGCAGCTGTAAGTTGTATTTTTACAATAAAATCAAGGTTTAGCACACAATGACAATTTCTGACTTCCTTAGCAGAGGTGTGGACATACAAGTCTGGCTCTCAGAATTACTCACACATCTAATTGCCTGGTTTGCTAGAGTTTCTCATTGGCACTGGTGAACTGTAGGAACTAGCCTGGATTTCCAGACCTACTTAAGGATGGATGAAGATTTTTGCCAAATTTCACTAAAAGTCTGTTAAGAGTAAATCAATGAATTCAGCTAATTAGACAATGATGGACAAGAAAAAGATACAGTGAATAAAGGTTATTATAGCCAATTTCAACACACCTTTAGACTGATAATCACAGCCGCATGTGTAGAAAGAGATGATATCTCACAATGCATAGATCCTCCCCCCAAATACCCTGGGCTTAGAGACCAATACCAACTCCATTAAGAATGTACTCTATTTTAGAAAAAGAGCTGTTTCTTTCTCAGTATATCAGGGACATAGGGAAAGATTTATAAGCCTATGCCTATTATAATACTCAAAGAGACCTAATTTTAAGTTTGTTGTAGGTGATCTGCACTACAAAATTGACATAATCCATTTGAAGTTAAATTGAAGGGGTTGCAAAAAGCCCTCTCATATAGTGGATAGCACTCTACTTTAAGCTGTGATGTAGAAGAGTTAAATTGGTTTCTTTAAATCTCTATTTAGCTGTTAATACTCTATGCCCTCTTCCACCTGTGTGGCAGGAAATTACTCCACCCTGCATACAAGCTACCTGGCAACATTGTAGCCAGGAAGAAGAAAAGGTGCCTTTGTAATGCAAATAGATAGCCTGGTCAGCAAATGGAGTCAGGGCCATGTGCTATTGAAAGGCATATCATTGTTAATCTAAAAAGATGTCCTCTGTGGTGAAATTCAGAGTCAGGAATGTTGGGGCATGTCTTTAAGCATTGTATAACCCTATGGAAGGTGCTCTTATCACTGAGGCCTCATTAACAAATTAGGTTCTTCACTTGTCCCCCCCAGTCAGAAGTGGTGCAGGATCCTTCCTGTTGCTTGCTTCTGGCTTGGATTTGAGGAGGAGCTGGCACCAGTGAGTTTGTGGTATCCTGTTTGTGCTGCTTCTGGGAGCTGAACAGAGAGCATGTAGCACATGACAAACCAGGTTATGTTAAGTGAGAGACTGCTCTTTACAGATGTGATTGAACATATATAAGGTATGGAAATCAGTATGGAGGGTCCTTTCAGGATCTGGATAGTAACCCACAGCCAGAATCACTCTTCTACTAGATTGCATGCTGTCTTTAAAACTACCTGCACCAATTAAAAAGCCATTAAATAGGGGGCTGGAGAGATGGCTCAGCGGTTAGGAGCACCGTCTGCTCTTCCAGAGGACCTGGGTTCGATTCCCAGCACCCACATGGCAGCTAACAACTGTCTGTAGTTCCAGTTCCAGGCAAACACCAAGGCAAATAAATAAATAAATGAATAAAAGTGTTAAAAAAAAATAAAGCCATTAAATAATGTTGTTTCATAGGCTGAATCTATTCACCGAAATGGGACCAAGAATTTTTCTCTAAAAACACCTTTTAGTTATCTTTACATGTTTTAGTGTACCCAGGGGGAACAAATTGCTAAATTTGGAGAGGTCTATTCTCTCTTGAACCTTCTTGAGAATTAGCATTTTACATTTAACTCTTAAATGCAAGACCCATTTATGGTTTATTTTGTGTAGGTTGTAAAAGGCATTAAAAGGCCATTGTGGGGGAAGCCGCAGCCCCACCCCCTACCAGCTGTGCTCAAATTATAGACTTACTGGGATGTGTTGCACCCTGCTCCCCCTTGCCCTACACCAGATTAGCCCACTGGCACCTAGCCTGCCATGCTTGAAAGACTGATGCCTAAAGACAACTCATTCATTTACCCACCCAGATTCCAAGAGAACTATGAAGACATTTGGCCAGACCAGATGGCTGTACCTTGGGTGACCCCACTCTCCAGCCCCCCCCCATAGAACGACTCCATAAAAGGCCTGTGAGCCTTGGAATCGGGGTCGCCAGCCTTTTCTCGTGCTGTGTGACCCGCGAGCTCATGTTTAATAAAACTTCTTTTTGTTTGCTGATATCGGAGTGAAGCTCACTGTTTTTGGATGCCAACCCTAACAGCATGTCTTTGTTCAGTAGAAATTCACTGTCAAAAATAGATGTAGAAGAGAATAACTAATGATATAAAAAAATCTACCAATATTTAAAAAATAGTAAGCCTCACAAATAAGAATTTAGCTTGTGAGTATTGCCTCTAAAATATCCTAATAATAAGACTATGCTAAACATTACTGTTAGAGATTAAGATGTTAAGATACACTCAAAATTATGGAGATATTTGCTTTCATACAACTATAAACATACCACACTTGATTGACAACAAGCCACTAACACACACATACTTATATCAAATGGGGAATCCTATAAGCTATTCATTGAGGACCAACAGCATTACAAGCAACACTAAGGTCTTATGTGCCATAAAGCACTAGTTTTATTTTAAAAGCATAATTCTGCCACATGTCCAATATGACACCAGGTGACAACTGTTTAATTAGAAAACCTGGTTGATTAAGTTTCATATCCAGAGTTCAGTCACCCCAATGATCATCAAGGGATTAGGTTTGATGTTAGAGCAAAAAGTCTCTCTATTTACAGGTTAGCTTGTGTCATTCCATCCACCTAATGCAGCAATAGATGGGATTCTGAAAAGCAGAAGAAAATAATTTATATTGGAGGGTCGCTATGAGCTTCAGAGCTATGGCCTTGCAGTCAGGGGGTTGGTGAAAGCTCAGGCTAGGGGTACCAGGTATTAATTATTTGCCTGCTTTGAATTTTAGGAATGTTTGAACATTTAGTGGTGGCCCTTAATGTTTACCTCCAAGAGCATATTAGCATACATGTACCTGAATACTATCTGTTCTCCAATCTGTTTTCCAGATCAATGATCTTGCTCTTTTCTGTAATACATCTTCAAAGTTCTTAAAGTAAATAACTGTACCACCTTGGTGTTTTTACATTATCCATCTGGCTCACATAGTTGACTTGCTAATACAGGCACAAAAAAGGATTTACATGTAGAGTAGCTTCTGTCTTTAGAAACATAATATAAATATCAATTTATTGTGTACACATCAGGGGACAATTAGCTTTGGAGTCACAATTATAAAAAAGAATTTGATTGTGGTGGGGGCATGATTTTTAATTTCCCAGTTTGTATTACTTTATGCTTTGTGCATGATCATAGACCAAATTATGTGGGTGAACACACTGGGAATATTAGCTTAAGCCAATGAATATTGAATTTTTGATTTGAATCTCTCTTATACAGTTACGTTCTATTTTACCTGGTAGAGTTACTTTAGCTCAGATGTCTGAGAAACAGGTCATTCACTGAAACTTTATATGTCAAGTTATGAATCTCAGCAGCTATTATTTACATCTGGACTACATCAATCTATGTCTTATCAAAGATATTTCCTCTACTACAGAATTTTTAAAGACAGCATAGCTAATACTTTTTTGTCTTAAAAGTACATTATTTTTATTATTTTTAACATACCATGTTTGTATTAGTTTTAGATATTTTCTTTCAATGCATATTGCTTTATATAACTTGCTTCCATTCTCTGATGATTTTATGTCTTTAGAAGTTTTATTCCTTTTCTCCAAAGTGCTGTTGATTATTAATATCTGTGTAGAGTAATGCCTCCTCTATCTTACTTAGTCTTACTTGTCCAGTGCTGAGAAGAAGTTCCTGCAACTCTTTCTTGTCTGGGCTTTGAGTAGTCAGTGAGAAGAAAAACTAGACCAGTTAATGAGTGACCTCAAATCTCTCTGGCTTTAACTGGAGACTTTTAAATAAAGAGAGACCTGTGTAATAATTGAGCTTATTGAACAACTTGTAGAAAGATAGTCTGGTGGATCCTCTTTAAGCAATACATGATTAGAATGCTTCTAAATTTCTGCTACAAAAAAGCTGTAATTGGGTGTTAAAGTAATGTTTAGTTCTAGGGAACAAAAAATATTTCTATATTCCACAAATTTCTGAGGTTACCTTGTGCTTCACAGGTAGATAAGACAGAGTCCTCATGTTACCTCATAATCTATGTGGCAGAAAATATAGTTTACATTGTATGTTATTTTGGGATTGAAGATTAGTGGGGTTGGGTTTACTTGAAATCAAAAGAAGGCATAAGAGACTGTAGATCCACAGCAAGAGATCATCTTCATCTGCTTTTTTTCTTTGTTTTTTATTCCCTTTATACTTTAACAAACGTTCCACACATTTTTGATTATTGTAAGTTTTTAGTCAGCTATGTAATTTTTGGCATTGTTGTTTGTAAGGATTTGATGCCTCATGTCTTCAAAAATCATTTGTTTCCTTCTTTATTTACTTAAGTTTTCTTGTTCTTTTTCTTGTTATCTAATAAAAAAACTCTTGGTTTATTGGATAAAACATATAGGTTTTGGCAGGATTCTCAGCAAAATTCTTGAACAACAGCCAAGTTGAGAGAGAGAGATTCTTGTACATTTGAAAAACTTTCTCAGACACAATCATACGTAAAAATGCAATTAACTTATTTCAACATAATTGTGACTACTAAAGCAATTACAAAAAAACAAGTTTATGTGACACTTTAATAATCTGTTATTTTGAAATGTATTTTAAAAATTTTTATTCTCTCATTCTAATTTAGACTTATAAGTAATCAAACTTAAACAAAATGATTTCTAAAATTTCTTAACAGACACCACTTTTTATTGTAAGACATTGTGCTCCTTTTATTAGGAAAAACTACTTTCTTTAAAGTTAAAACATCAGAAGGCTTCAAGCAAATCTCTTTAAATTTGGTGGATTGATTTTGTTATGAAATTAATTTTCTAATATTGACAGATGTAAGAATAAAGTATATAAGATGATTGATGACCAATTATTTTGTGGTTAATTTTTATTAGAATCTTTTGGACAGGTAGGAAAGTCTGGAAAGTTTAGAGGAAGAGAGAGAAAGTGAATAAAACATTTAATTTTAAAAACTGTTTTAAGTTATTAGTATGGTGAGTTATAAAGTCTAGCTTGTCACATTATGTCCAAGAGGAAAAAGAAAAAAAGTGTGTATTTTCTATAAGCCCTTATATACCCATCCAGGTTAGGATTAATATAGTCTTAAACTCAAAGAAACCAAAATTTTGTCTGTGGAGTTGCTGGATTAAGGGTGGAGGTCACCACTCCCAGCTTTCACTATGCTGGGAATAAAGGTGTCTGTGACTGCCTCAGCTGTTTATCTTTGTAGTCAAGGTTTAAGAGTTTCCCCAGTTTTCTCCCAAGGATTTGCCTGGGTGCTCTGCAGCCAATATTCAGGTATTAGTAAATACGTATAATATATCCACATGTATTTATAAGATCATCTACTGAAATAATGACTTGTTTCCAGGAGCTGTAAATTCTAGTTAGAGATTTGAAAGTGCCTATTGAGTGTAGGAAAATAGCAGCATTTACTATTAGAACCAGGGACAATTGCTATTAAAATTCATCTTTGGGGACCTAAAAGAGATCTTTGTGGTAAAAGGTCAGGTCATTGACCACTTTACTGTTTCTTTAAGAACAGTGCAGGGGCTGGAGAGATGGCTCAGCGGTTAAGAGCACCCTCTGCTCTTCCAGAGGGCCTGGGGTTTGATTCCCAGCACCCACATAGTAGCTAACAACTGTCTGTAGTTCCAGTTCCAGGCAAACACCAAGGCAAATAAATAAATAAATAAATAAATAAATAAATAAATAAATAAATAAATAAATAAAAGTTAAAAAAAAGAACAGTGCAATCCCCTGGGAGGTTATCTTGTCACTCAGGTCTCACTAGCCAATCAGACCCTCCAGGTGACCTGTCAATCAGACTTGTTGGTGGGCTCTTCCTGTTGTTTGATTGAGGCTTGGCTTTGAGGAGCAAGTGGTGCCAGAGGTTTGTGTGTTTGTGCAGCTTATGCTTCTGCAGGAAGCTGAGCAGAGGACATGGCCAAGTCAGGAAAACTGCAACATGGTGCGTGAAGGGCTGCTATCAAAAGATGGGGTGAACCAGATATTGAGGTGCATATAGTACTGTGTTTTTTTCTGGAACCTGCGTTTTACATGCAGCCAGAATTCCTATTGTCTGAGGTGCCACATGATCCTTAAAATTTCCTGGTCTTAGTCCAATCCAAGCCTCTACATAGATTTTATTTGTGGCTTAAACCTGCACATAGAAATGAGAGGAGGGAGCTGTTGGTAGAAACATATTTGTAGTCAAGTTCTGAAAAGCTGCTTGCCAAACTTCAAGAAGTGTAATTTCTCTAGCACCTTCCAGAAATTTAACACTGTGCATTCAAACTTAACAAGTAAGATTCATTTATAGTTAATGTTGTGAAGGTTTTAAAGGCATCTAATGTGCTAGGTAAATCTTAACTAATAAGGTGTGATATATAAAAATAAAATTGTTGATATACAGGATTTACCAATTCTAAAGAGAGGTTAAATCTCACAAAATAAAACTTAACTAAGCAATGACTACCTCTGAAACACCACAGAGGTAAGCATGTGTAAGAAGTCTTGTTAGTGGGACTGGAGAGATGACTCAGTGCTTAAGATCACCATCTGCTCTTCCAGAGGACCCGGGTTCGATTCCCAGCACCCACATGGCACCTAACAACTGTCTGTAGTTCCAGTTCCAGGCAAACACCAAGGCAAATAAATAAAGTTTTTTATAAAAAAAAGAAGTCTTGTTAATAATTTTATTGATAGTATTCACACAAGTTTGTTTAACTATTTGTCTCCAAACCACTAAAAATACTTGTAATTTACATCCTGCCATTAGGCACAAATCAATATCAAACAGGGGACATTAGCAAACTATTCATTGAGGTATGACAGAATCACAGGCATTCTTAAGGACTGGTGGGCCATAAAATTCTTGTTTTATTCTTGAAAAAAATTACATCTCTGCCAGATAGTTTTCATTTAAATTCATGTGATTTATTATTCATTTCTTTTTGTAACTTTTGGACACTTTATTCTCAAATTAGATCTAAAGTACCATTATTACTCAGATTTTCTTTTAAAAAGCTTATTTGCTTTTACTTTTATAATTTTTGCATATTTTAGTGTCCCCATCATTCTAGGTAATTTTCATCTTGAAGTAAAATGCAGATACAGTGCATGCTATGCTGTTTCTCTATCATTAAGTTGCTTCCATTCTCAAAAATACTTGTTTAATATTTTAAAATATTTTTCTTTGATTTGAGTACATAGATCAAGCCCTTTGTTTTATAATTCTTTTGTATTAATATTTACTTTATCTGTGGATTTTTGCACAGTAAGAAAATGGGGCTGTTTGATAATTTTCTTAATTTTTAAGGGTCTTTTTGTTTTATGTGTTCTATCTTTAAATTAGAATCAAGATGTTTTTTTGGATAGTATTGAGATTTTGTAGAAAGACTTGTCTTTCTGCTATGAAACCTACAAATATTTTAGCTAAATTATACTGACCTTTACTTTTGTAATTAATTTATATACTTCAGGTGGTTTTGTTGGGCAGATTCCTGGAATTTATCTATGTAGATCAGGCTCATCTCATACTAGGGGTGATTCCTATGCCTTTCAAATGCTAGGATTATAGATGTGTGCAACAGCCAAGAGTCTCTTTTTAGTGACAAGCTAGCTTGTGTTACTCTGTTTGTCTGACATAGCCCTGGAGTAGTAGCAAACATGAAAATCATGAGGCAAGGATTTTTGTTGGTAGGAAGTCTCTAGTGCTTCATAGATTCTGGGTTAGAGTTCTGGGATTGGTTCAAGTTCAGGTTAGGGGGACCTACTATGTATTTGTAAAATACTTTAAAATGTGGTGATATTTTAATATTTAGCAGTTGTTCCCCTACCTTACCTGATAAGCATGTCTACCCAGGAATAGAATGTTTGGAATGTCAGATATTATCCTTTTGGTTCTGGCTCTGCCTTGAATTGTGTCTGCTTATAGAATCTCTAAACCCTTCCTGGTACCAGATTATTCCAATGAGAGTCCAGTTACTGTCTATCTTTCATTAAGACTGTCAGGGCAGTTGTGTGGTCAAGCTGCTCTGAGGCACACAAAAGCAGTTATCTTTCCCTTATTTAAAATATGTAATTTAGGGGCTGGAGAGATGGCTCAGTGGTTAAGGGCACCAGCTGCTCTTCCAGAGGACGGGGGTTCAATTCCCAGCATCCACATGGCAGCTCACAACTGTCTGTAGTTCCAGTTCCAGGCAAAATAAATAAATAAAAATTTTCAAAAAAATGTAATTTAAGTTAAAAATTCTGGCCTGAAATAAGTTGTCCTAAATTTGGGCAGTCATAATAAAAAAAAGTGCATTTGCTTTTATTTTGGAGCTGGGTAACAGTACTCTTAAGGGAAACAAACATACAAATTTAAGAACACACAGAAATTTCTAAAGCAGCAAATATTTCAGCCCTAACCAAAAGCAAATGACAGCCAATAATTATGAAACAACACTCTTTTTGTGTGATAGAGTTTTGTAGAGATTATGCGTTGAAGAAGTCTAAATTACCTCCCATTTTCATGATAAAATGGTAAGAATTTTCTATTAATACATTCATTTAAAAAAAAACCAAAAAACTTTTTTTGTACATATTGCTTTCTGAAAGCTTACTTGATTATTAACCGTTCTTTTAAATTTATAGCATTCTAATTTTGTAACTTCAGGTTTAACAACTGTAAAACACATACATACCTCTGGGAAATTTATTACATCAAGGTGATACTAGAGTGAGATATTTCCATTTAGAAATAGTTGTCAAATTTCATTCAGTACTTTAAATTTATATATTTTATCTTTACTTGCATTGGTGTTTTACCTTTATGAATTACTGTGTGAGGAGTCATGTCTTCTAGAACAGTAGATACAGACAGTTAGAGTCACTATTTGGATACTGAGAATTGAACCTGTGTTTTCTGGAAGAAAAGTCATTGTTTTTAAGTGTTGGGTTATCTCTTGAGTCTCATCAATCAGTGTCTAAATACAATTTTAAATGGTAGATTTAGAACTCCAGAAAGTTTTCATTTACCTTTTTTGATAATTGCAGCTTTGATGAGGGTGGTTTTTTTAATATTAGTTTATATAATTTTTAAATTTTAGTATGTTTGAAGAATTAATGGTAACAAGAATAAACAAGTAAATAAGTGGTTTTCAACTAACACACAAGTATCTATCAACTTATTCCACACAAATATTCAACTTCTGCTGTACATTTAATCGCATTTATGGTTTTACAAATTTTTTCATCAGAAATAACATTGTGTATTATACTTTACTGTATCTCATATTTCTTAGCTTTATACATTAGCAAAGGTTATTTTCTCCACATCCATATAGTAGGGTACTGAGGGATTTGTATTAAGACTCTCAGATGTGTAGTTGGAATTTAAGTAAAAAATTAGAATTTTAAGCTATAGAATTATAATTCACTAAAAATATGAGTGTATTAGTCAGTGTTATTTAAATCCACAGAACTAATGTAATGAAACTCTGTTTCTGTTGCTCTTTCTCCTCTTCCACTCTTCCTTTTCTCTGTATATTTGTCTATCTGTTTATGTATCTGCCTATGTGCCTACCTACCTAGATGTTGTTCTTTCTGTCAGTTTGGAAAGATGTACCATACCATTACCTAATCCTATAATAATAAGAATAATCACACCAAGTGATAAAGACTTTTTTATTAAAGTGTTCAAAGAAAGCAATAATTGATAAAATTGTAAGTAAGCAGTATTATGGATCCTGGAAAGACAAAATTGGTTTTCTGAGGATTCATTCAGCAGGTCAGGTACTCCACCCAATAACATAAAAGAGATGTGGTTTTGTGTATGTGCATCCCAATTATACACTAGATCTCCAGCCATGCCCAAATTCTGGTTCCCCAAGGCCATAGGTGGTTATTAAGTCTATGCTTCCCAAGAGGCCGGGGTGTACTTGCTATTCACTATAAAACCTTGACCTAGTACTTTTTTATTAGTTAACCGATAACAGGAAATACCACATGAGGTAAGGCAGGAGAAGACTTTTTAAAAGGATTAGGAATCATAGGCATTTGGGCAACTTTTTCATATTGCTTCATTGTGCCTCAGGCCCTACTGGGGCCTGATCTCCTTTGTATCATGTAAATTTTATAAGAGATTGATGCTGTTCATGTTGATTTATTTTTTTATAAATAAATTTTGGTTCTGATAATACCCAGCTCATGAACAAAATCTCAGGTTGCATGAAAAGTTGTTGGCTTTGTGTCAAATGTTAAGTTTAATGATAGAAGAACTCTATGGCATATGCTAATATACTTATTCATACTTATGTGTGAACACATTTTTCTGGGCAGACTATTGAAATAATATTAAAAGGTATTGTATTGTCCCAATTCTCTAATGTTTCTATTTATGTTATTCAGTTTTTCCCATTTGTATGTATGTGTGTGTGCATGCATGTGTATTATTTAGCACACCCTTTAAAGCTTAATTTGATCTTTCTGCCTCTGTAAATGTAATATTAATGGTCTAAGTGTCCTCTAATTATGGTGAGCAGGGAAGGAGATGGGATCTGAATTACTAATCCTAACCCTAATATTAAATTTAGTAGTGAGATACTATATGTAGTAGGAATGGAAACAGAATGCTCTGTAAAAATGTTGTTTGCTCTTACCAGGTAGCATAATTTCCACTCTAAATTGTCTGTTCTTGATTATGTTTCTTGTTCAAGGCATCCTTGTCAACACCAGACATGTGGTGATGATTCCAAAGTGAAATTATCTTTTATTTGAATGAATAAGCCTCAGGATGGGATGTTGTTTATTCATAATAATGTGGTCAGCCAATTATTCATATATGTACACTATCAAAAGTGGACACTTCAGAACATCAGATTATATTTATGTATATCAAATATGTATATATCTATATACATATCCATATTTAACATGGTAGAAGTTGATAGGGATTTGGGAAGAAATGGAATAAAGAGATAAATAAAAGTTATATAATATATATAAATTTCAATTTATTTAAATAAATTTTAACTAAAAGAAGGGCTACATAGATGGCTCAGCAATTAAGGGCACTGCATGCTTTTGTAGAGAACTCAGTTTTCATTCCCAGAATGCACATTCCCATTTTTTGTAATGCCATCATCAGTTATCTCTTGTCTTTTCCTAGTCTCTCTACTTATTGTCCACAAACACATACAGAGAAACACAATTAGAATATTTATTTTTAATTCAGGAAAAGGATATAATGAAGATCTTACAACCCTGAGACAGACCACAAGTCTGAGCTAAAGTTTATCTGAATTGAATTGAAACATCAATGAAATTTCTCTGAGCTAGCATGCTGAAAGGCTTAGGCACATTTATTCTGAAAGTAAAAGGGCTCATCATAACTGTTCTGTAAGCACAGCATTTAGTGCTGTTAAAAAATCTGTTGTGAAAAAATTTCCATATTTGTGTTCTCATTGTATCTTTGAAAATTCTAACATCAGAACAGTTATTTTTAGGTTGAACATCAAGTCATATAGACTCCAAAGCAATCTTTATCACTGTGTCATTTACCTGATTTTCAACTAAGTCATTTTAGTTTAGAATATATATGTCCCTAAATTTATTTCTATTATCTTTATAATTTGTATATTTTTCTGTATAACATTGTAGAAGAATGCCCCTAAGTGTCTCTGCTTTTACATTATGACAATGTTCAGAAATGACTTCTTAACCTAGGTTGCTTAGAAATAGAAAGTATACTGTATAAACATTTCTAGACTTCCTTAGTAGAATTCACATGCTTCAGGGCTGGAGAGATGACTCAGTGGTTAAGAGCACTCTCTGCTCTTCCAGAGGACCCAGGTTCGATTCCCAGCACCCACATGGCAGCTAACAACTGTCTGTAGTTCCAGTTCCAGGCAAAGCACCAAGGCAAATAAATAAATAAAGAGAGAAAGAAAGAAAGAAAGAAAGAAAGAAAGTTTTTTTTTAAAAAAAAACCAAATTCACATGCTTCTTTTGCTTATAAAAATATCATTGATCTAGAAATTAATCCCATAATTTTCTTTTCTAATTCATGTAAGAAATTTTTCTCCTGTCTTTAATCAAGTTGGATTTGATGGCCATTCTTTGAAGTCAAACCAACTATTTGTAATTAACAAAAAATCAGAGTTGGGTATACCTATGTGAAATTTTTACAGGATTTGAAATGAAAGAACCATCTTTAATCAGTATTATTTGAGGTGATACCAGCTTTTCTTTGCTTGTTATTTGTACATATCTTCATTGCCAGCATTTATGAAGCAAAAGCAGTTGAATTTTCTGAGTTTAGTTTAAGGCTTAATCTTCATTTGCTTATACTAATTATTGATATTTTAATATTTATGTATCATATGTTTCTAATTTTAATATATGCCAAAAGCATCTATCTAATATTAAGCACTAGACATGTTTTAA
The DNA here is from genome assembly GCA_004025045.1 of Sigmodon hispidus. Classification (NCBI taxonomy): domain Eukaryota; kingdom Metazoa; phylum Chordata; class Mammalia; order Rodentia; family Cricetidae; genus Sigmodon; species Sigmodon hispidus. The sequence continues at coordinate 26,272 of PVIH01014944.1, forward strand.
AATAGTATTAACAACTGCACAGATCAATAAATATAGTGAATTTGAGTATTTGTAGTAACATTTGCTTCACATAAAATATTTTTAAGCACTAAAATCTTTTCATTCATGATGTTCACTTAACTTCAATAGTAAAGCTGACTTAGTACTTTTATGTTTGAAAGGACATTGAAAATAAAAGTATATTTACACTGAGTATAGGTGAATGCTATTCATATGTAGTAGTGAGATCATGAGTGATACATTATATCAAAGCACAGTAATATACAAGCTTGTTCATGGAAACACATGGTAGAATGATCCAAGTCCTGAAAGTTTTCCTTTGGCAAGTCTTTATGAAGTCTAGTATGTATAAGTGCACTCACTATCAACAAGACACACATCACATATACACAGCTTTCTCATACTAACACACAGAAATACACAGAAAACATACATGTATATACATATATATTACACAAGTATTTATTCACTTTTCCAACACAAACACATAAAAACACAATACATGCAAATATTCACAGATAAAAACACACACAAATATACACAAAAACTAAAATAGACACATATCACACAAACCATACACACACATAGACACACACACATAAATACACATACACATGAAAACTCTTTTCAAAAGTGTATTAATATTTTAAGGACTCTTAGGATGTGTTTGGAATAAATTTACCTAGAACTGGATTTTTTTTCTTGAATTTGTAATTTTTTTACTTTTATGACATAACAATATGTTCTGAGAATTTCTGACTTTGTAGAATAAGTCTTAGTAGCCACTAAAATAAATATTTGCAATGTATAACACTTGAAAGAATTTGATCAATATAAGAAGATGCATAACATACTTTTGTGTTTTCTATTACTTTCTTAGAATAGTTTTGAATCTTTTTTTTTTTTTTTTAAAAAAAACTTTATTTATTTATTTGCCTTGGTGTTTGCCTGGAACTACAGCTACAGACAGTTGTTAGCTGCCATGTGGGTGCTGGGAATCGAACCCGGGTCCTCTGGAAGAGCAGACGGTGCTCTTAACCGCTGAGCCATCTCTCCAGCCCCTAGTTTTGAATCTTAATATTACCATAAAAGTAGGGAACTGAAAAGTATAAAAAAATGCAGAGATTTACAGCTAATTACCATGCTGAGAGCTCTTGGATTTAGGATTGTGGAAGTAGAGAAAGAATTATACATGTAATGGATGATAAAGATTGTAATGGGAAAACCCACTGAGACATTCAAATTTAGCTGTTGGGATCTCAGGGACTCTGGGCTGGCAGCTGTGGAAAGTAAATGGAACTGAACTAAATCCTCTAAAAGTGGGTGACAGTTGTGTGATTGCTTGTGTAAATTGCAATTTCTTTGATAGTTGGACGAGGATATAATCCTAGCACATGAATTAAACTTTTGGAGCTCATTCTATATGGAACAATACCTTGCTTAGTCTGATGCATGGGGGATGAATGGGCTTGTCCTGACTCAACTTGACATGTCAATTTTTTCTGAGTCCACATAAGAGGAGTTGATAGGATAGGGTTGAGTTGAAGTAGAAAGGAGTACTAGTAGGGATTAGGGAAGTGTGATTGATATGTAAAATTGAAAAACCTTAAATAAAAATTATAAAAACAAGTGTGATGGCAAAAGAAAATAAAATTTTAAAATTTTTGAGGCTTCACGAATAAAAAACTTAATATTTTGATGTAACAAAAATAGAGCTTGTTTTTGATTTGTGTTTTTTGACACATTCTTTCTATGTAGGCAGTTGTCCTGCAACTTGCTCATACACCAGACTGATCTTGAATTCAAAGACAGATTCTCCTGCCTCTGATTACCAAGTGCCAGGAATAAAGGCTTATACCAGTAATTTATCCATAGTTTTAGGTTGAATGAATAAGTTTCAATATGTGTTTTTTTAGGTTTCCATTGCTGAGTAGAACATCCTAGCTTTAAGCTCAGAGGTCTACTTGTTTAGGACTCCAGAGTACTGGGATTAAAGTATATGATGCCACACCCAGAAGAAATATGTTTTAGATGTCCATTAATTGCCAATGTTGGTTCAATCTTGATAATGTAGAATTACATATGTGGGCTAAAATTTTGCATCAGACTCATTTTAATTTTGTGTCCTGGTCTTTAGTACACCAGGTTGGCTTTGAATATTCACCTAAAATAGCTTTGCCTTGAAGTGCTTAGTCTCATACAAGGCACTGTCCAGCTTTTGACATAAACATGTAAAATGTGAAAATGTGGGCTGGAGAGATGGCTCAGTGGTTAAGAGCACCATCTGCTCTTCCAGAGGACCTGGGTTCTAGTCCCAGCACCCACATGGCAGCTAACAACTGTCTGTAGTTCCAGTTCCAGGCAAATAAATAAATAAATAAAGTTTTAAAAGAAAATGTGAAAATGCTGGGATTTTTCATACTGCATAGGGATTTCTTTACAGTTTAAGGATAATTTTGTTTTTATTACATGTCTGGGTGATTTATATTTAAGTTTTGTTCTCTTTGCTACATGTCTATTAAATTAGTTTTAAATCATCATTGTTACTCAAATTTTCTTTTGAAAAGTTTATTTACCTTTAGAATTATGATTATTTGCATATACTGAATTTCTCATTAATCTAGACAGTTTTGTCTTGGAATAAAACCCATGCAGGTCTCATACCGGGCAGTTGCTTTAGAACAGAGTAGCTCCTTTCTTTTTTATTTTACTTTATTATTGTGAACAAAGAAGTCACACTTTCTACCCTTATATATTCTTATTCAAGGTCCCTTCCCCCTCCCACCACATCAGGTCATTCTCTCTTCTCCACAACTCTCTATCCTCTCCCTGGGCAGGCTTCTTCCTTAAGAAATACTTGTTTGATGGGCTGGAGAGATGTCTCAGCACTGACTGTTTTGCCAGAGAATATGGGCTCTATTCCCAGCAAGAACTTTGTAGCTTATAACTATCTATAATCACATTTGATGTCCTTGTCTGATGTGTAGGTAGAACACTGTATATAAAATAAATAAATCTTTAAAAAAGGAAAGGAAAAAAATACTTATTTGAAACTTGAAAATACTTTTTTATAAGATTTTTATTAAATAGATCAAGCCCCTAAGTTAATAAATTTTTTGTATTAACTTTTATTTCATCTGTGTGTTTTCCAAAGGCAAAATAAAATGCACATTTAGGTAGCTTTATTTCTTAGTTTTCAAGTCTTCTAGATTTTTATATTCTATCTTTGAATAAGACTGAAACTGTTCTTGTGAATAGTGTTGAGACTCTATTTAAGAAAGTGTCTTCTTTTAGTTTCAAAGTCAAAGAAGGTTTTAGCACAATATGTTTGCTCTGTAAAACATTTTTAATTAATATATTAATGGATGTATTTGAATTAGTTTTATACAGTAATTATTCTGAACTTAATCATTGTATAACAAGATATCTCACTCTTGGCACAATCCTACTAACTTCTAAGAGCTGGGTTTATTTGTGTGTGTCTAGTAATTCATCCTTTATATGACAATTGTTTCCTCCAAAATTTATGCCTAAGGAAATGTTTATATATTGCATCAAATAGAAAATCTGTCTGCAAATTTAGCTCTTGCTTACAAGCAGTCAGTCATTTAGATTGAAATTTCCTTTCCTTCAGATAGTCATGAGTATGTTTGAGTTTAGATTGCTTAAATTCAGGATACATTAATATGCCTATGAAAGTATGGAGACATCATTGATGTTTATGTACAGTAATTATTACTTTTTAAAATAGTAACAATGTGCCAGGAAGATCCAGATATACACAAATTAAAAAATAAATTTCTTGCTGTTCAATAATATGTTCTTCTGGTGACTGAATCTGGATGTCCTACATTAGGGACACTCAATGTCAAGCTGTGTCATTGCACTAAACCTGCTCAGTCAGATTGGTGTAATATCTGTTTGGAGTTTTCTGTGAATATAGGGACCCTGGATTGAAAATAAGGGGAGCAAGAGCATATCCAGAATCCAAGGATTTTTCTGGCTATAATTTATCTAACTAAAACTAAGAATGTAATACTGGTGGGTTTTTTTATACTATTGCCTCTTTATGTTTAAAGCCTAAACATTATTTAGCTACTTCTGATTCCCATTTTTTCTAACAATATTTCCTAATAAAAGACAGTAGCTTTTATTTAAGGTTTCCTATAATTTCACTTTGCCTTTGCATATGTCTGTAAATTGCTTACAATCCTGTTACCTATGATTGCCATATCAAAAAGATCCTCTGCAACTAGAATTAAAGATGGTTGTGTGTTCCTATGTGGATGGTGAAAATCAAACTTATGTTCCCTAGAAAAGTAGTCAGTGCTGTTGAATGCTGAGCCTTTGTTTAATTTTCTCAGTTATTGCCACTTCATAGAAAATATGTTTGATATTTTTTGTTTTACATTATTGCTATTTTTGGTTTTAATTTTTTTGAGACAGTCTCTTATGTAGTTTATACGGATCTTGACCACATTAGAATTTCTGAACTTCTGATTGTTATTCTATGTAGCAAGAAGTTTAGGGATTACAAGTGTGCACCTCTACCACAGCTGTTACATGTGTTGTTGGCAACGTGTAATTTTTGGCATGGTAAACAGTCCCATAACTGGAGATAAATCTCTAGCCCCTAATATGTTGTCTTAATGGTAATTTGTGATTTTTATGTATAGTTTTTATAGTCTTCTGGTAGTCAGAGGTTTTTACTATGTTTTATCCATCCCTAAAAATGCTGACACATAAAGCTCTATAATATTAAATTTGAGAATCATTTTATTTTAAATCAGTAGTTTTTTTGTTGAGATTTTATTTTTGAAACAACTAATGCAAAATAAGTGTCTTTTTTAACTAACATCACACACACATATATATAATTCATATTTGTTTTTTTAAACCTTTATTTGCTTGGCATTTGCCTGGAACTGGGAAGTGAAACTACAGACAGTTGTGAGCTGCAGTGTGGGTGCTGGGAATTGAACTCTGGTCCTCTAGAAGAGCAGTCAGTTCTCTTAACTGCTGAGCCATGTCTCCAGCCCCTATAATTCATATTTGTATATATTATACAACTATTAGTATATTTAAAAACATTAATTTACCTGTTTAAATAAATTTGAACATATTTTATATAAATATGCATTGCTAAGTAAATAAATACTTTTTAATTTATGTTTTCTTTGTACCTATAACCATCATTTTGCCTGCTTCACTGGCATCTTTATCCTTCTCATTATCCATCTTTTGCTATTTCTTCCTAATTTATTTCAGGTATTATTATACTTTGTGGAGTGTAACTTTTGTTTTTCCTTCATGTAAAAATTTTTTCTCATTTTGTTTTTAGTATTTAGAACTGACTTTCTAGCTATTTCTGAGAACATCTGGCAAAGACCCTGGTGGTGCAGAAGTTTTTATCAATTGTCTGAGTATTCAGCTCTGCTGCCCTGCAGACTAGTTTTGTCTTTGCATGTATCAGGTGAACAAAGTCAGCAATGTTACTTTGTTTATGGCCTGTCCTCCTTGGAAGGGCTACTGTAGACCACTCCAAAGCTATTGGTTTTATGGCAAATTCTCCACTAGCTTATGTCTCATTGAGCCCAGAATTAGAAAAGCTCTGAGCTTCACAATATCCCACTATATTCCTGCCTGTACAATGCTGCAAAGATTTCTTACTGTGGTTCCCTTGTGTGCATGTGGAGGTGTGATCTATGCCATGTCTTCCATTAACACTTGACACCTTATTTTAAAGACAGAATTTCTCTGAATCTATAATCCTCTGATAGATTATATGTACTAACCATGTTCTCTAGGGTCCCTCTAAATCTGCTTGTCAGTTGGTGTTTGAAAGTGTTTTATACAATGCTTTACTGTTAATTATATGTGCAGTGTGTATAAACTCAGATCCTTTGCTTGCATAGTTTTTTCTTCATTGCAACCCTCCACCACCATATTCTCTGAACTATTTCTTATCACATAGTTCTATAAATTTCAACCATCCTGACACAGGCTTAGCATTCTGGTGTACCAGACATGCCTACCAAATCATGTGATGAGTAGATTATCATTGAGCAATGCCTGTGACAACTCTCCAGAGTGTCTTTGAGAGTATGACAACATTGAGCTCCACTGAAGAAGCTATACATTCTCCCACCTTCCTCATACCTGGAGCACTGAGAAGCAGAGAACAGTACCTTTGACAGTCCCTATTAACTCATCTCACAGAAAGTATTATGTGTCATGTTTTAAGAAGACACAGACCCCTCAGGTATTTCCAAGTGAACATGACTCATAAATAATTACTGTGCCTCACATTATTTTATTTCAGAAAAGAAGTTGGGATAAGGGAGGCATACTTATGGCAAGGTGGTCCCACAAAAACTCTTGAAGTATTCTTTGAAGCAACAATTATTGATGTTGTCTTTAGTGTTTTCTTATGTATATATTATAATGTTTGCCTAATTATTAATTTGAGGCAGGGTATACTGTGTACCCCTGTTATATAGTCCAGAGTTCCTGATTGCTGAATTGGGGTTATTGTGTTCTCCAAGATCAGACTGTGGCTGCCCATTTGCACTTCACTCACTTACTCACAGAGCAACAAAAGTAAAGAACTTCTTTGCCTTTTTAATTTTTACTCATTTTGCAGGTATCAGGACTCAGCCACACTTCTCACTAAAAGGAACACATTATTGGTAATAAAACAAAGATCACCTTCTTGTTTCTAGAACTCTGAGATTAAAGAATTACACAACAATTCATGGTCTTCTTTATCTGGATGGATGTGTGTGTACAGATGACAAGATCCAAATATGAATCTCAGAGGAGTTGTAGAAATTACTTATTCCCCCACATGGATTCACAAAGTTGAAATTTGGCTGTAAACTTGGTTGGAAAGTGTCATCTTGTTAGACATTTTTAGTCTGGTTTGACAGAGCCAGAATACCCTAGGATATTTATTGAATTATGAGCCACACATAGAAAAATTTGTGGCTTCAGGAATGATTGAGAGTCCAAAGTGTGTTTGGTGTGGAGGAAGACTGGGAATTCTTGACTCAGAAGTAATTAGAGGTGAGGATAAAGTAGAGTGTGGCAGAAGAGGATCCTGCACTTTCTAAGGATCTTCTTCATGCTTATCCCAGTTCTTTGTTGGTATCTTGTAGAGACAAAGACTTAGAAGGATACCTAGACTTCTTAAGTGTACACAGGGATCATGCAAGTAATCTACACTGAGCAATAAGAACCCACTGGGTCTGTGGTGGTGGAAGATCTGCTTTAGTGTCATTTCCCCAAAGTACACTCTGCTTTTCCCCAGGGTTTTGATACCTGCAACTGAAGTTGACAAAGCAGAAAGATTAAGCCCTCAGAAAATCTGAACTTGGCACAATGTACGAGGTGTTGATTTGTTTTTTGATGCCAGGTTTCAGCCTGGCTTTTAGTACCTCAGACTCTCCAAGTCTATTATGATGGAGCAAGTACTAACAGGTGTCATGCTGAGAGACATTTTTCTATGAAAAAGTGAATCATAAATGGTGCCAAACCTACACAGGCTCATGGTCTTAAGCTTTTCAGGCCTGAGTCTTTGAGTATTTGTAGTCCAGAGTTCCTGACTGCTGAATTGTGGTTATTGTGTTCTCTAAGATCAGACTGTGGCTGCCCATTTGAACTTACCCACTTACTCACAGAGCAATAAAAGACAAGAACTTCTTTGCCTTTTTAGTTTTTAATCATTTTGCAGGCCTCAGGACTCAGCAATACTTCTCACTAAAGGAAACACATTATTGGTAATTAAACATAAACACTGCATGACAAAGGGAGAATATGATAAGGATCCCAAATGTGAGAGCTAGGGCCACCAGACTTTCATTCCCAGGTATAAGACAATATCTAGCCTTTCTGCTTTCTGAAAACTGGTTTATTCAGGCTCCCTAGACATGCACTGTGAAGCTACTGCATGTAGTTTTATACACTTAGTGTTTGCTGACATCTAAAATAACCCAAATCTATACACAGATTCATTATATAGAAGGAATCATCAAGTAAGTAACTTAATTGACATAAATGTGCTAGAAAATTTAAAACATAGCTGGGATTTCTTTTTGGGTAGAGGCATTCCTCCAAGCCTGAAAATCTTTGTTCAATCCTTAGAACTTAGGTAGAGGAGATAAAATTCCAAAAACCTGTTATCAGATTTTTACATGTGAGCAAGCCAGGGCATTCTTTACCTCATCTCAATTAAATAAATATAATTGTTAGAAGTCTGAAGAAATGGCTTGGTAGTTGAGCATTTGACTCTGCTAAAGAAGATTAGAATTCAGTTATTAGCCTCCACAAGGAGTATCCCAACTAATTGTAATTTTAGTTCTGTGGTATTCAACACTCTTTCTGACATCCATGCCACCCCCAAGAGCACCTATGTTAATGTGCAGATATCCACATTCCTGCCACAAAAAATATACCAAAAATATAATCTTGACTCTGTCCCTTTCTTTTTTTTTTTAAACTTAATTTATTTACTTATTTGCCTTGGTGCTTGCCTGGAACTGGACCTACAGACAGTTGTTACCTGCCATATGGGTGCTGGAATTGAACCTGGGTCCTCTGGAAGAGCAGAAGGTGCTCTTAACCACTGAGCCATCTCTCCAGCCCTGACTCTGTCCCTTTCTGCTAAAGTTAGTCTCTGTTTTGATGTTTTCACTGTGCTTTTGTCAGTGTTACTATTGCTGCAATAAATCACTATGATCAAAAAGCCAGTTGTGGAGGTCTTTTCATAGCTTATATTTCTAAATCACTGTTAAACATAGTCAGAGTAGAAACTGTATCATTGCAGGGACCTAGAAGCAAAAACTAATGCATGATGTATGGAAGAGCACTTCTTACTGGCTTGCACTAACTGCCTTTTTATTGAAATCAGAAACACCAACCCAGTGATGAAACTACCCAAAATTGACCAGGTAATTTTCAATTAATAACTAAGTAAGAGTATACCTTACAGTAAAACTCATATTGGCATTTTTTCAACTGAGATTTTTTTCTCTGTGGTGAATCTAACCTGTGTCAAGTTGATATAAAACTACACAGTAGATTGCTAATAAAGCTTATTTGGCTCTGATGTTCTGGGTTTTTTGCCTTTTATTTTTTAAATTATAAGGGGAAAATCCTTTTCTGTAACCCTAGAAGATACTGTCTAATCAGGCATGTCTTCTTAACACTGTGAATATAATTTATTATCTTTTGCTAATAAAAGTGTGCTTTTGGCCTATTGCCCTTAATGAGCAACCAGCAATTTCTAGTAACCAGCCATTCTATAATAACCAAGCCATCCATTCCAAAATAGGTCAACCATCCCATAATGCACTACCAATACAACTTACAATGAGCTACATCCCCAGCCCATAAACACTGCAAACAGCCATAATATGCCTTACCCCATCTGATAATATATACTCAAAAATCCCATACGTGAACCAGCTAATCTCTGAGCTTGTGGTTTGACACTCATGCTCCCCACCCACCTTACTTCATTGACTGAGAGCTCTGAGGGGTCACAGGGTCAAAATGACATCATTGCATTAATATTATACACACCTGACTAGGCCCAGGTCAGAGAGGAGCAGGGCAGGAAGTTTGTCTGGAGAACACAGAAATTGACTTCACTGGAACTGTGAGATAACCAAATGCTGAGGTCATATGATGAAGGACCAGTTGATGAGTCATCAAAGGAAAAAAAGCAGATAGCAAAGGATCATGGGAGGTGAGGCCTGTAACCTAGGACATCTATTACTCCTAAAACCAGAAATGAGGGAGAAGATAGTAAAGGATTTGGGGATATGTAGGTCCAAAATGAAAACTGTCATCTCATGAACCATAAGTAGGAGGAGAGTAAAGAACCATGGGAAGAATAGTTGTGTCTCAAAAGAGATGAGGTGTGCAGGAATAGTGTGTGCCAATCAACAGGCTGAGAGATTGGGTGGGTGATTTATTATGGGATAGGTGGTTATTATGGAGTTGTTGCACTAAGTTTCTGACCTGGACATTCCAGCCTGGCCTCAAGGATTGGACCCACTCTCAGCCCCACTTAGCCTCAAATAATCATACCCAGGCTTATATTAATTTTAAGCTGCTCAGCCTCAGGTCTATGCATATTGCTTACTAAGACTTTATCTTTAAATTTACCCATTATTCTTATCCTATTTAACCATGTGGCTCAGTATTTTTCCATGGAGCAGCATTTCAGCTTATTTCCTCTGCTTCTGCTGGCAACTCATCCAACCCTTCTTGGCATCTCTACAGCATCTCATTTCATCTCATTTCACTGGTGATTCTCTGGCTTCTCTGCTGTGCTCTGAGATGTTCCCAGAGTTCTTTTATTCTGTACACCTTGCCCATACTTATTGTCTGCTAGCAGCCAATCAGCATTTTTGTTAAACCAGTAGGCAGATGTAATAACATAATCCCACTACATGCGATAGTAAGTTACAAAATTATATAATAAGTCTTTAGATATCATGGGATGAATACTATGGATTAAAGTGAGGCATATTATGGAAAAAGTATTGGTGCTATGGAATAGGCAGGTTGTTATGACATAGATCAGTGCATAATTATAGGTGATGAGGAAAATTATGAGGTGAGAAAATTCAAGGTTTGTGTTGAGACATATGGGTCACCCTTTCATGCATCCATAACCTTGCAATTTTGATTTTATTAATGGCCATTAATGAATCCATATAGGCTTATCTGTTAGCCATTTTAAAGGTAGTGCTGTGTTGTCTTTGAAAGATCAGCAGCTGTTGTGCCTTCTTTCAATATTGCTTGGAAATTTTGTGACTGTTTCTCATAATACCTTCTATTATTCCTCCCAAAACAGGTCTTAGTTTATGGTTTATTTCTGTATTTGGGTAAATATTAACTTATGTGTTCCATTGTTGTATTAAATATCATTCTTGGTCTGGAGAGATGGCTCAGCAGTTAAGTGAACTAACTGTTTTTCCAGAGGACCGGAGTTCAATTTCCAGCATCCACATGGCAGCTAACAACTGTCTGTAATTGGAAGATTTGACAGCCTTACACAGTTATACATGCAGGCAAAACACCAATTCATATTTAAAAATCTAGTTACAAAATCATTCTTGTAAATTTATAGCAATGATACCACATATGGGGCTTTAATATTTTTCTCTGTCTTCTGGTTATATACACTCAAGCCATTTGGCACTTTATTTTACCTGACATAATGACCTAATGCCCCCAAACTGAACATTTACCTTCATATGGGGCCAAATTCTATGCCTTTGATTCTGCTTCTTTGTTCTATTGTATTAGCCTCCTTCTTTCAACATATTTTCCACTGTACAAGTGACCTGGATTCCAAAACAGCAGTAACCATATCTAACCAATCCTTAGGTGTGACCCAGTTACATGATGACCATCAATTTAACCTTTCTTTTACAAATGGTGAATTCATCATATATGTGACAATTGTTTCTTTGGCTCTTCTTAATTTTAACATTTGTACCAGAGCCCAACAACCTTGTGTAATATTTTTATCACTTTGCAATTTTTTGCAGGTTGTTGGACATATTAATGTTGGCTGGTTGATAACCTGAGGTTGTTTTGGAAGCAATCTTAGATTATATTCCTTTATTTATCTTCATATATTCTATATATTCTTCTATTTAAGTTTGAATATTTTTGTGTTCTCTCTCAATAGGTTTTAAAAAAACTTTTTGGCAATCACAATAATTGACTTTAGTGACAAAACAGAAGTCACACAAAAATATTCATAATAAACACAATGATGCCAATCCTATCTACATTATTTATCATTTCCTTTACTGGTTCCAATATCAAATTGTCTAAATAACAAACATCCATCATTGTTTTAAACAAATCCCTCCTTCAAAAAAAATTGATGTACTCACCAATATAGTTGTCAGTGATGATTTAAATGACTGTGAAGTGAGGCAGCTATGTAGTGTGATAGCAGACCAAGTAGTGGTTTCATATGTGAAATCAAACTAAATCCAACCAGCAGAAAGTGGCCACTGTCTGAAAATATTTAACAAATGAAAGTGAAATGGAAACATGCATGGCCAATGTACCCAAGACTGAGGCCTAACTCAGAAAAGAAGGACTAATCAGCCAGTAATTACTCCTCTTGCCGGGTATTGCTCTGACAAGCTGCTTTTTTCATTAAAAAAAAGTTATGCATATAGTGTTCTATTTCTATGTGTGGTAGAAACAGTAATATTTCCAATTACACAGTACATAGTTACCATGGTTATTTATTGTCAATGTGACACAAACCTGAATTAATTGAGAAGAAAGAATCTAAAGGAAAAATATAATGTGTACAGAAAATATTCCTGTGGTCTAGCCCATGGTACAATTTTTTTGCTTGATAATTGGCAATGGAAAACCAAGCATCAGCATGGATGATCATAAAGGGAAGGTCTTTGTGTTGATATTTTGTGTATTTTCTAACAAATAAAGCTTGTCCCAGAATCTTAAGACAGAGGCAGCTGCAGTGTCAGCCATCAAGTTTGAGCAGAGGTCACACATAGTATGAGCACTCAGGGAGGCTCAGATCCATCTGGGTGTATAAGTTTGAGGCTACACAGAGCCAGGCAGTGGGGGCCCCAGCCATTAATTGCAACACTTGGAATTATAGACCTTTAATACCCGCACTAGTAAGATTTGGACAGAACATGGTGCAGCTGTGCAGAGAAAAAATACAAGGGGGGAGAAGATAGAGAGACACCAGAGAGACTCCAGAAGGCCTCCTGAGATACTAGAGAGATGCCAGACATACAGTAGAGATGCCAGAAAGAATTCAGAGACTCCTGAAAGATACTAGGCAGCACCAGTGACACCAGAGAGTCTCCAAAGACAACAGAGATGCCATGGAGATTTCAGAGACAACAGAAATATGCCAGTGACAAAGTGAGAATATAGGGAGAAACCAGAGAGATATCAAAAAAAACAAGAGCCAACAGAGAGACACTAGAAAGATTTCAAAAGCACCAGAGAGATGCCAGAGATACCAGAGAGACTTAAGAGAACCAGAGACATCCAACCTTCCAGAGAGATACCACAGACAACAGAGAGATGTCAGAAACACAAGAAAGAACAGAGAGACTGTAGAGGGACTTCAGATTCCAGAGACAACAAAGAGGATCCAGAGAGACTAGAGACACAGGAGTGATGTCAAAAACTCAAGAACCAACACAGAGAATCTAGAGAGATTTCAGAAACACCACAGAAATGCCAGAGACACCAGAGAGACTCCAGAGGTACTTTAAAGGCATTACAGACAACAGAGAGAGGTCAAGGATACCAGAGAGACTTCAGACACACCAGAGGGATGCCAGAGATTCCAAAGAGATTCCAGAAGCACTAGCAACACCAGAGAGATGCCAGAGAGTCCAGAGGCACTTTAGAAGCATCAGAGACAACAGAGATGTCAGAATTATCAGAGAGAGATGCCAGAGACACCAGAACCAACAGGAAGACTTCAGAGATTGCAAACACACCAGAGAATGCCAGGTAGATGAAAGAGGCTGCAGGGAGATATCAGCAGATGCATTTGAAATGCAGTTCTGAGAAAAGGTACCAAAATAAGAAAGAAGAGTTGGTTTAAAACTAAAGGGTTAGCATATTAAAGACCAAAGGCCAGGCTGATCAGCATAAAATTAATATTAATCTTTGTGTGGTTATTTTAGACACTTTTAATATCTGTGCAATAAATTTCTAATCAATAAAAATCAGTATAACAGAGTTATATAAACACCCACTAACACAAGATTAAACCTAGGGGAATTTTTGGAGAGTTGTAGTTTCTCAAGTGCAACCCTCCAGGAGTGCACAAACAAACAGAGAGCATAGGCAGCATTCAACATGGTCCTCAAAATGTACTGGCTGCACCCATCAGTGGTTCTCAGAACCTGGAGCTATGTCTTCAGCTCTCCCACAATAGTACCTGAGTCCAGCACCCTGGAGATCAGCCTGGGTCTTCCCTTTCATTCAGACTCTGCTCACCTTGGCTTCCATGCTTATTGTCTGAGGTTACAGACATGTTCAGTCTGAGGACACAGGATCTTCCCCTATGTATTAGTAAGAATTTCTCTGTGGCTTTTTCTCTTTATCTATATTTCAGCTTTTAATCCATTTCTGGGTCTAGCTTTTTTAAAAAATAATTTATTTAACTTTATCTTTTTATGTGTGTTGGTGTGAAGGTGTCAGATTTCCTAAAATGGGAGTTACAGAGAGTTGTGAGCTGCCATGTGTGTGCTCAGAAATGTACCTGGGTCCAATGTAAAAGCAGCCTTTACTCCTAATCCATGAGTCTTCTCTGTAGCATGAGAATACCTTTTTAACATAAGACAAGTTAGAATTTATGCAACAAGAAAATACTAAAAATAAAATAAAAAAATAGTTGCATGAAGGAAAAGCAAGAGTTACACTCCACAAAGTATAATAATACCTGAAATAAATTAGGAAGAAATAGCAAAAGATGGATAATGAGAAGGAGAAAGATGCCAGAGAAGCAGGCAAAAAGATGGTTATAGGTACAAAGAAAACATAAATTAAAAGTATTTATTTTCTTAGCAATGCACATTTATATAAAATATGTTCAAATTTATTTAAACAGGTAAATTAATGTTTTAAAATAAACTAATAGTTCTATAATATATACAAATATGAATTATTGGGGCTGGAAATATAGCTCAGCAGTTAAGAGCACTGACTGCTCTTCCAGAGGACCAGAGTTCATTTCCCAGCACCCACATGGCAGCTCACAACTGTCTGTAGTTTCAGTTCCCAGTTCCAGGCAAACACCAAGCAAATATATAAAGGTTTAAAAAAACAAATATGAATTCTATATGTATATATATGTGATGTTAGTTTATATAGCAAGTATTAATAAGAAAACAAGCCAGAAATGTGCTAGAAAAAAATTTATTTGGTTTTTTAGACAGATATAGAAAATGTTTTAATGTATTGTTATTTAACCTAAAGACCCTCCCTCTCTCAGAAATGCAGAGATATTTCAACATCTTAATCTATAGTTGACTCATTCTTGTGTTTTACTCATACACTTAGGCACATTTATTCTTGGATTTTTTTATTCTTTTTTTTTTTTTTAAACTTTATTTATTTATTTATTTGCCTTGGTGTTTGCCTGGAACTGGAACTACAGACAGTTGTTAGCTGCCATGTGGGTGCTGGGAATCGAACCCGAGTCCTCTGGAAGAGCAGACGTACTCTTAATCGCTGAGCCATCTTTCCAGCCCCGATTTTTTTTATTCTTGATATTGCTGTTATACTGGTAAAGTTTTGTAAGACTGGGATGAACATTCAGGTGTAAATTAGATTTGATGTCTACAGAGGAAGAAACAAGATAACCTGTAATAGTCACAAACGTTATAAAATGCTAAATTTGTATATAAACCAGTATGTAGTCAATACCAGGTTCAAATACCTGAATAACCAGAACCTGATAATTCCCCACAAAATGTGACATAGCAGATTGGAGAAGCCAGGAACACTTTATGGGGATCTTTGTGAACAGAGTCTCTCTGATATCTGCTCATAGGACAGGAGCAGAAGCAGGTCATTCCCCTGCATAATGACCACATATAAACTTTGAGATCCTATAAGTTCTCCTTCCTGCTAATGGTTTCTACCAAATTAAATGGAATTTCATATGAATTGTTTATATAAAAATATACTTTTAATTATAAAATTTATCGATTAGAAGGTTTATTCATTATGAAAGAATAACAGCAAATGAATGAGGATATTGTTTATTGGCAATTGTTATTTGCAATTTATCATATAAAAGATTACTATTTTTAAAGAAATTATGTAAACCCTCAATGATATAAAAATGAACCTTAAGGCAATTTTTGGAGTTTGAACCTTCTCCCTCAGTGTGGCAATTATTATTTTTGCAACAACACAGAATGGGCAAGTAGCTTTCATTGGGGATTTCAATGGGGGATGGCCTCATTGGGCTCTTTATATATTTATGTATATATGTACATACATATATACACACAAACACATATATGTGTGTATCAGTGTAAAGTGAACTGCATTCTTAGGTAGACTGTTCTGTCTATGTGTGTGTGTCTGTGTTTGTAAAGTGCACTTTATTCTTATGTCTCTAATAATACAGTGCCATATATATGTAAACAAAACTACACTCTTAGGGAGACTCTCTCTCTGTCGCTTTCTCTCTGTGTGTCTACATATTTGAGTGTGTGTCTGTGTGTAAAGTGCACTACATTCTTAGGTCCCTGATAATACAATAGCCTATCTATATACATATATATAAATGGAACTACATTCTTACATAGACTAGGTCTCATAGACAGAATCTCTCTATATTTGTATATATAAATGTAAACTGTACTTCATTCTTATGTTCCTGACAATACAGTAGCCTCTCTCTCTCTTTCTGAAAGGAGACCTACCTTCTTAAGTAAACAATAATACAATATTTTCTGACAGAAATCCATAGAAAGAGAAATAAAAAGACAGTGCCAAAAGCCTCTTCAGGTGCAACACAAACATCCTGTTATGGAGTGTAGTTCAATACCTTAGCTATTAATAATAATAATAATAATAATAATAATGAATAATCTATCCAAATATGTTGGGTAGATTGCCAGTTGGTGCCACTCTGAGTGCCATTTGAAAAAATTACTTTGCCTCATACTAGCCTTAAAATTTGGATCAATAGTCTTAGAATGTTAAACAAAAACACAAAAAATTACACTAGCAAGGGCATGGAGGGATAAAAGAGTGAAAAGATTCTCAGTTCAAAGGAAAACAGCATTCATGTAAATGCTCTTAAGAACTTGAGAAATTTTGGACTGAGTGCCTAAAAGGATTTTCTTCTTGGAACAACACCACCACCTTGTGGCATGTGGCTGTCAGTGCACATGTTGTACCAACAGATCTTAGCCACCATCTCCATAGCATGAGATATTCAGTCAACTGGCTTCCAAATTTTATTGAGTGCCATTGATCATCTACCTCCTATGAACCATAATTTCAATAGCATGTGTCCAGATATGTGCTTTTTTTCTTGTTTCCAAGTTATCTTGGTTAATACACTGATATGTTTTCATTTTTTGTGTCTTTTTTATTATTACAAATGAAGTCACATTTTCTATCTATGTATATCCTTGTTCAAGGTCCCTTCTCCCTCCCACCCACTCCACTCATACTCTCTTCTCCAAATCTCCCCATCTCCTCCCCAGCAAGGGAAGGAAGTCCCAAGATTCCAATGTCCCAATATGGCTTAATTCACATCCACTCCTTGCAGATCTAGTTTCTTCCCCCCCCAAAAAAAAACCATCAAGACTGAGTCAGGTGTTCTTCTAGAGGGAGTGGGATCCAAATTGCCAGTCCAAGGTGTATCAGATCCCAAGCAGTTCAGTGAATGTGGTTTGCAGGTTGGAGATACTTTGTTTTTTGCTTTTTTTTTGTTTAGAGTCCACTAATGAGTATTTCCCCTGCTTATCTTTATGCGTTTGAGAGACCTCTCTGAAGAAGATATTCTCCAAATTCATTCATTTGCCTGAAATTTTAGGATATCATCATTACTCACTGCTGAGTAGTACTCCATTGTGTAGATGTACCAAGTTTGTTAATCTATTCTGCAGTTGGGGGGCATCCAGATTGCTTCCCGGTTTTTGCTATTATGAATTATGCTACTATGAACATAGTTGAGCTAATGCCTTTGGAGTGCAAATATTCATCTTTAGGGTATACACCTATGCCTAATTGACATTTCCTCTATTGCCTAAAATACCATTTCCTCAGAGAATCTCACCTCTCTGGACTAGGGTAGTTCTCATAGTGTATGGTACCAGAATACCTAGTCCTCAGTTGTCTCTCTCCATATATATGAACAAGTGTACTGGCTGTGGTTTGTTCACTATCTCTCTGATATCCAGCTTTTTTCCCCTAGAAAAGAAAACTACACTAATTTTATGATGATTGACTTATGGCTCAGATGTGTGGTTAGTTAAGATTTAGCTCTTTAACTTATGATTAGCTAAGTGGTAACTGTTTTAGAGTAGAATTTTGGTCTCTTTAAATGTGGTAGAACCACCCACTCCTTCTGTCATCCTTTTGGCCTATAGGCATTTTCTTACACCAGTAGGAAGGACAAATATTTACAATGTAGCAGAATACGATCCCACAACATGCTATTTTTGGACTTCTGATATATTTAGCTCCTTATGATGCAAAAAGTACATTTTGTATTTCATTCTATAGGGGAAGTGACCTACAGGCATTGTAAAAAATCAATGAAGAAAATAGGTGAGTAGTTTTTCCAATACAAAATACTCAGTCACTGAAGAAAAAGAAAACATTCACTTAAGAGACCAAGGCAGATACTCTCACACACATTAATACACTGACAGAGACACACACAAAAACAGAGACAAAGACACAGACTCATACACACATACATATACAAACACACACCCAACTAGATACACAGAATTATACACACAGAGACACACACACACAAACATATAAACAGACACACACTGAGTCATAAACTCACACAGATTCTCACATACAAATACACACACTCACAACTAGACACACACATACACAAACATTCACTTACATAGGGATACAGACAGACATACACACATAAAAACACACAGACACACATTCAAACACAGGCAGAAAAATAACATTTTCATATGACTTAAAAATGACCGCATGCTGACAAACTTATATGCTCACATGTATTCAACAAAAGTGGTAACAAGAGAAGATAGTTTCTATTAAAATTTTAGTGAATTGCATTGCTCATTTGGGAAAGGTTTTTACACCCTAAGAGGCAGCTTCCTCTACCAAAATTATGAGAATACAGGCTCAACATTTTTATTGTTAAAAATGTTGATAAAACTACTTTCTTTGTAGCTTTTACAGGATATTCTTGCTTTTCCCTGTTCTCCCTGAAAATGTAATGCCCCTTTTGTCCTGACAATTGCTAATTACTCATGAGAACAAACTGTACATTGTCAACATTTTAAGGATTCCTAGCATTCCACATAGCTGAGCCAACTCAGCTCAGGTGGGATGCATCTTGTATGAAGGCACTTCCTAGATATGGAAAATTATAGATTTTCTAGCAAAAGCAGAAGCCTAATCTACAAATTAAACTTCAGAGATTCCACCACATTATGTTGAAAATTGGCATGTTCTTTGCAGAAGCACTGAAATTGACATTGTCAACTGCACAATCATCAAAAGTCTTAAGGAAAGACATTTATGGATCAGAAAAAGTTATTTACATTACAAGAAAAGGAAATAAAAGAAAAAAGATAGTATGAAAATCCATAAAAAGACAAAAAAGATGACATGGGGCAAAAAATATAAGACATGAAAATGACTAAAAGAGAGCAGTAGATGAATGATGGCAGGTGAGGAAAGAAGCAGAGAATAGCACAGGTGGGAGGAACCCCTGAATTAAAAAATTTAGTAATAGATTAATATTAATATATATACATATGATTATTAATATATGTATATAATTGCATTTCAATTAATAGTTGCTACATAAATTAATGTATATAATATATGAGTGTATATATTACAAGTATATGTAATATATTAGTTTAATATATGCAACAGCAATAATCATTGAATAAATCATGAATGTGCTAGAAAGGAAATACAGATGGTTGTGTAATTTCATTTTGAAAGGAATTTATAGTAGTATTATTTAGTTTAATAAAGGAGTTTTAATACTCAAAAAGAATTGTCTATTTTCTTTGTGAAAGTATATCTCTGACTCTCAAAGCTTCTGAGTATCTTCTACTTCTTTGTGTAGGGCTGAGGTCTCCTGGTGTTTTGCTCACACATACTAGCACTTCTACTGATATTTTAGGTTTGGATAACATCATCACACTGGTAACCATTTATAAGACTGTAAAGTACATTCAGGCATAAGTAGAAGATCTTGAGGTGATGAGTATGTGAGTGAAACTATTAAGTTTCATGGTAACACTTCATAGTGTCAAGCTGCTTTTACCTCATCTCACACACTTGAAATCATAGCTTGTTTTCACATCTTCTGTAAATATAAAGATGTTCAGTGTGAAGACTGTACAGAAATGTCTTTTCCAATTGGCTCTAACACTGCTCTAGGAAAAATGGCAGCAGCCCAATACTCAGAGAATTATAAAGGGGCATACACCTCTAGTTGGCCAATAAGACTGTAAAGTCTTGCATAAATTCTGATTGTAATGAAAGTGCCTCAGTGTCATGTATCAGGGAAAGGCTAAAATATAAAGAGATAAAACCCTATAGTCAAATCTCACCCATCTATCTTCCACCTACATTAGCTTAAGTTCTGGTAGCTTATAATTGCTACTGTTTTCCCAAGCACTCCTTAAATACGCTTTGCCAACTCTAACCCATTCAGGTTAAGATTAAAGGCATTAGCTATTTATTTGGTAGTCTGCTTTGAATACATAAAAACACAGACAGATCTCTGTCTCTGAAGTTATGGAATTAAAGGCTTAGGTCACCACTCTCAGTTTTTCCTATTCCAAGAGTAACTTAATGTTACTATTCCTAAACAGTAGAAAAGAATAGTAGAGGGTGCACAATAGGAAGAAAGGAGATATGAAAATAATGCCAAAATTATGAGGAACAAATTAATAATATTTATTTTGTTAGCAATGCATATTCATAGACACATTTACAAATATGTCTGAATTAACAGATGTTACAGAAGGAAATATATAAATAATTAGAACTAATGAGAAAAAAATTTATGTTTGTTTTGAAAGAAATATAAATTGCTTTGTAGACACAAATGAAAAGGGTTTTTGTGATATTACATAATATAAAACTCAAAAAATTATGAATATTCATTTACATTTTTACTAGTCACATTGGAAAACTATTTCTCTCACTCTTAGATCTTCGGAGTTTCTTTGACTTCTTTTTGTAGCCTTGAACGTTCCTAATGATTCTTTTTTTTTCTTTTTAAAGTTTATGATAACACGCATTTTAAAGTTTTTTTTTTAAACTTTATTTACTTATTTATTTGCCTTGGTGTTTGCCTGGAGCTGGAACTACAGACAGTTGTTAGCTGCCATGTGGGTGCTGGGAATCAAACCCGGGTCCTCTGGAAGAGCAGACGGTGCTCTTAACCGCTGAGCCATCTCTCCAGCCCCCCTAATGATTCTTTTATAAATTTGGAACAGCTATCATTGAAATTTTAACTGTTGATTTAATTTGTCATATTGACAAAATTTTGTAAGATGGAAAAAATGTTAAAGTGTAAAATATAAGATTTCTTGTTCCCAAACTGAGAGAGGAATAACATAAAAATATAATTATGTAAAAATTATGCAAAACTAACTCTGCACAAATATTGCTATGCTTCTACTCCAAAGTTTGAGGCCAGGATGACAAGGTTCTTTTGATACCCCAGGATGTAAGGAATGTGGTGAAATTAAATGCCAGAAACATTCAGGGATTCTTTAAAATGATGTATGTTGTTGGGTGTCTCTTTATTCTCTGCCAAGAAGACCCAAAGGAAACCAGACTAATTCCTATTTTACACAAAAACCATATACAGATGTGGATTTCTACAATTTTGTTTTTCTACTAAATCAAGCCAACAGTAGGACTAAAAGATTGTGCATTCTGTTTCTTCCTGGCCAAGATCTCTAGAGTTATGCAAACTTGCACTGGAAGTTGTACTGTGCACTGTGG
This sequence comes from Sigmodon hispidus, assembly GCA_004025045.1. Classification (NCBI taxonomy): domain Eukaryota; kingdom Metazoa; phylum Chordata; class Mammalia; order Rodentia; family Cricetidae; genus Sigmodon; species Sigmodon hispidus. The sequence continues at coordinate 48,037 of PVIH01014944.1, forward strand.
CCCACAGACTTTCAGTCATCTTAGATTTCTAAAAGGAATGAGGGAGGCTGATGAGAAGGCTCATAGTTTAAAAGCACTGACTTTTTATCCAGTGGTACTGAGTTCAATTTCCAGCAACTACAAGGTGGTTCACAACCATCTATGATAACATCTGATACCATCTTCTCTATACTGTTTGCATGTTGAATAAACAAATAAAAAAAAGCAAAAGCAAAAACAAAAAATAGTGAACCCCAATCTTCTCTGTGAGAATAATGACTTTCTCTCTACTGAAACCCTGCAAAGGGATAGAAAAATACTCTTGAGTTGTGACATATTTTATATTTAATAAAATCACTCTGGAATATCAGAGAAGAGATCCACTCAGGAGCATAAAAGAATGGTAACTCACACCTTTAATTTCAGCATGGGGCAAAAACTGGAATTGCTGACCTATGCTCTAAATGCCATAAGTCCAGAGACAGAGATCTTTCTGTGTACCTGTCAGTTCAAGGCCTAAGAAGCAAACAGTAGTAACCCAACCTTTAATCTTAACTCTGGAATATGATGCAGAATTGAACCCCAAAGTAAAACCACTGGTTGAAGCAGATATTTAATAAGGCCCATATAGCCAGTGTATTCTGTAGAAGCAATGAACCAGGCTGAGGAATCTGGAAGATAACTTTTACCCTGAGAAGTTGGCTGGGTGTGAATTGACTGTGGTCTGTTTTCTCTCTCTGATAGTTCAGTGTTTCCTCCAATATTTGGCTCTGAGGTTTTATTCATAGACACTGGAATTTGTGCATCTGGAGGTTCTTACACTTTTTGTGAATATATATTTATATATGTGTATGTACATGTAGGTGTGTGATATATGTATATGCATATATATACACATATGTATATATTTATATGTACATATGAAAATTGTACCATGTCAAGGCTCAGGAATCATATATATTCATATATGTATATATGTATACATGTGGACATATATGTATATGTGTATCTATGCACCTGTATATGTGCATACATATGTATTCATACATAGAGAAATATATATGTACTTAGATACATTTACATGTTATATTATAAGGATAAATATAGTCTTAGTTCATCAATACTACAGTAGTTTTAGATATAAATTTACTGATGTGAGAACTAGAGACAGAGTCAATGGCCTCTCACTATACAACAGCAATGCCCTGGCATGGACTGCAGTGAACATCCTCACTAGATTCTAGATCTAGGGTTGACCTTCACATAATATAAATTCAATTTCATACATGGGACTGAAATTGTGAAATCTTTTTTTATATGCCTTCTGCTGCTTATGTCAGGCATCTGAGAAATCAGAGAAAGTCACCTCTTAGCCCAACACCATTCTAGACAAAAAAATGCCTTAAAATATGTATTAAAGTAACTTTGACATACTTTCTCTTTGTTCAATAACATTGGATCTTTAACTTACTATGTCAAGACTCACAGTTTTTATGGAAGATGACATAGGCTTCATAATATTTTCTTTAGGGGAACTTGACTATAAATATTGGAAAAATGAATGAAAAAAATAGGTAAGTAAATAATTTTTTCAGTACAAAAATACACATTCAAAAACTGAAGAACAGAAATGGATGCCACTTGATGAATGAGGCACATCTATTTAACCACATAAGCAGAAATTTGTTTTGAAAGAAATGTATGTTGTTTTGTATGAAAATGGTTTTGTATTGTCATTTAATTGAAAATGAAAGAAATACTAATTGTTGAAATTGTTGCTATTTTCCTTGGTAAACTATTTCTACCACTGTTCAGTCCCCTGAGTTTTTTAATTATTTTTTTTTTGCCTTGAGGCCTACTGATGATTCATTCATAAATGTTCTTTTCCATTTTTTGAAATTTTGACAACTATATCAGACATAAAAATCCCAATGATACCTAGTACAAATTTTAAGTCTATAACAGTGTATTTTATGTCCACAAACATAAACAGAAATAATAACATAACTTCCTAAAAATTATTCAAAACTATCTTTGCAAATAACAAGCCCACATGCTCAGGTATATTTCATGCCACAGTAGCTAGAAATAATAACATTCTATAAATTCTAAAATAGCAGCAATTTTTCCATTAAAAGCAACATCTGTGGCTGCAGAAACAATTTTCTCCCTCTCACCAGAAACAATTTTGTTGTTGGCACTGGCTCTTTATTCACAAAGAGAAGTGATATGGATTCAAATCAGGACCTTGTTATGTAAATTAATTGTCTGAAAATCTTATTTCTATTTTGGAATCAACAGTCTCATTTCAGAAATCGATAACCTATCCAGAGTAGATCAGTCTTGTTCTAATGAGGGGATTATAACACTGTGTGAGCTTTAACATCAGGGGGCTTTCTCCATATATATATCTATATCTATCTCTCTCTCTCTATATATATCATTGGTCCTTTTTTCAATATGGTTTTTATTTTATTTTTTGTGTTTTATTTTATATTATTTAATTAGAGTTTTTGTTTCCTCTGAAAACTAGAATAATTCTGATAATAGATTTAGTAGACTGATTGCACCCTGTTTTTATTTTATTTTATTGGTGATTTATATTCATTTTTAAAACATGAAAACCCAATTGTACACCTGGTAGCTATCTTCCATCATATACACCTCATTGTTTCTGTTTTATTTTATTTTTAAATTTCTGTACATGTTTTATTTGTTCATTTTGTTTTTTCTTCAGTTTCAAAATGTAAATAATTCTAATAGTTGATGTTTCAAGTACAGACTAAAATTCATATTACTTGACTGGGGATCAGTAACAATATTTATAGATACATGATTGACAGCAGAGCCCTGTGGAAGGACACAGGTTGACTGACAGCTGAGCAACTTGGGAGAGAAAAAGAATGATTTACAGCTGAGCACTGTGAGAGGGACACAGAATGATTGACAGCTGAGCACTGTGGGAGAGACACAGGGTGATTGACAGCTGAGCTTTGTATGAGATACAGTGGTGATTGACGTCTCTGCAGTGTAGGAAAAGACAAAGATGCTTGACATCTGAGCACTGTGAAAGCGACTAAGGGTGATTGACAGATGAGCACTGTGGTAGGGACACAGGAATTTTGACAGGTGAGAAATCTGTGAGCAACACAGGTTGATGAACAGCTGACCCTTGAGGGAGGTTCTTAGAATGATTGATAGCTGAGCATTGTGGGAGGAACACAAGGTACTTTAGAGCTGAGCATTGTGAGAGGAACACAAGGTATTTTAGAGCTGAGCATTGTGGGAGGGACACAGGCCCTTTCCCCTAAGATGACATCACTGCTCCTGAGTTTTTGTTTCTCTGCCATTATTACAATACTATTTTAATTTACTTTTAAACATTATACTGCAACATATAATAAAATATTTTATAATGATATTTAAAGAAACTAATAAAGTTTCCTTATATAATATTATTTTAAAGGTGGCAGGATCACATATAATGTAATTCAAATTAATATGTATTCTAATATAATCTGACAT
>PVIH01014945.1:0-51538 GCA_004025045.1 Sigmodon hispidus
ATCTTCCATCTCTTGAACTCTGTTTGTTATGCTTGTATCTGTGGTTCCAGCTTTTTTCTTCAGGTTTTCTATTTCCATCTTTGCCTCATTTTGTGCCTTTTTTATTGCTTCCATTTCAGCTTTTAGTTCCTGGCATGTTTCTTTCATAGATTTGTTCATCTCTTCCAATTTTTTGTTTGTATTTTCTTCTATTTCTTTACGGCTATTTTTCATATCTTCTTTGAGAGCTTTGATGATCATCAAAAAGGAGTTTTGGTGTTGTTTCCTCTTCATTGCTCAGTTCAGATCCTGTATTTGTAAAATCGTCACTCTCTTCTGGAGTTACCATGTTGTTCTTTGTATTATTATGTAATTTTTTTGCACTGATGTTTGCCCATGGCTTCAGTGGTTCACGATTAGATGGCTCCTGGTCAGTTGTGGCACTCGGGCTTGTGTGCCTCCTGTCACCTCTCTGGGCAGGGTCTGAATCTACCCTTCAGAGACCCCAGAAGTTATCTATTCGCTCAGTTCAAGGTCGAGGTGGGTAGCTGTGCAACTTCCCACAGTACCAGCTCTGGGCGGGGTTCTGAGTCTGCCTTTTAGGGACCCCTGTAGTTATCTGTTTACTCAGTTGGAGTCGGGGTGGGTAGCAGTGCAAATTCTCTCAGCTGGTGACAGGCAGAGTTTATCTGCCCCTGCTCCAGAGTGCCCTGGGACTCTGCAGAGAGCACCTGGTCCTGGAAGTGGAACCGAATATGATGGGAGCTCAACTCTCCCTCCCTGGCTGGGAATTAGGTGCTTGTGCCTGGTGACCCCTCCTCACCTCTGGGCGGGGTCCGAGTCTGTCCTTCAGGGACCCCTGTAGTTATCTGTTCACTCAGTTGGAGTCGAGGTGGGTAGCCGTGCAAATTCCCTCAGTAGCAGCTGTGGGTATGGTGAACGGCAGAGTTATCTGCCTCAGCTACAGATGCGCTGGGACTCTGCAGACCTGGTCCCCTGAGAGGTTCTTTAAGGCATTCCTGATAGCAAAGGATTACCTGGTTGTTCCATGCTTATCTACATTTATTAGTTCAATGCCTGCCCATGCCACACTTCTGCATATTCCAGAAAACTGGGGCCTTTTGTTTGGATTTTCTCTAGAAAAAACATTGTTTCTAGGAATTCCTTGCTTACAATCACTTTTCAGATAACCTTGTCTACCATAATTAAAACATCTGACCTTTTAATTTTTCTTTTTTTTTAAGTTTATTTCTATCCAAATATTATCATAAGTGTGAGATCCAACATTAAGTATATTTCAGATCTATTCATTTATGGGTGCTGATCTTGCCTTCAAAGGCATAATCACCCCTTTACATTCTGAATTATCATCTTTAAAAGTCAAAAATTCAATTAGTATTTGTTGAATTCTGGGTCTGCTATTATTCTATTTACAGTTGGTCAGATTTTGTTTAAAAATATCAGTGAAGGCTTCTTCTGGGCTCTGGATAATTTTAGTAAATGTCTCATTCTTCTTTTCTGATTCTTCACCCCTGTTTCAAGCATTCCAAGCTGATACATGGCATAGAACCAGGATGTGACCACCAAATGTAGACTGACATTGCAAATCAGCATACTGGCTCTCACTAAGAAGCCAATCTTGGGTAATTTCATTCTCAAGCCCTACTTCATTGTTCTATGACCCTAGCTTTATCTCTCCACTATGTTTTTCATTGTTATTGAGGGCTAGCTTCCAATATTGTTGTAACTAAATCTTTCTAGTCTTGTGGGATAATTTTGTTTCTAGTTGCTCATGAATTTAACTTGTGTTTCACAAAGAACAATTTATATTATATGAAACTATTACTTCCTTAAATCTCAAATTTAACATTCCTACAGGATTCCAATTAGCTTCTTCATAGCTTTCGGTATGCCTGTCAACTAGTTATCATTCTTGTATAACAACTGGATAAATTAAAGTTAGTTTTTTAATAACCTTTGGCTGTTCCTCTTCTGTTTTAGAATGCAATGATATAGTAGGCTCTACTCTAAAGTCCTCTATCTGTGGTTAAGTATTTTTCTTATTTTTATTTGTAGGTATTTATAAGCATGTATCTTATCAAATTTTTCCTACTTTCATTGGTGACTCTTTCTAAGGCTTGTATCTTATCAATAATAAGTCTTTTTAAAGTTCATATCTTATCAGTCAGATTATGCTGTTTGTCAAAGTTACCAAACCACATTTTTTAATTTAAGAAAATTTTTTATTCCTTTTACATACCAACCACAGATTTTGCTCTTATTCTTCCTTCAACTCCCCCACCCTCCTCCAAAAGGGTAAGGTCTCCCATGTAGAGTCAGAAAAGCCTAGTACATTCAGTAGAGACAGTCTAAGTCCCTTACCTTAGCATTAAGTCAGAACAATGTGTCCCAACATAGGGCAATGGGCTCCAAAAAACCGGCTCATGTATCAGGGATAAACCCTGATCTCACTCCCAGGGACCCCTTAAAGAATACCAAGCTATATAACTTTCTTTCATATGCACTGTGTCTAGTTCCTGAATTTCCCCTAGCTTGGTTCAGTTGTCTCTGTAGATTCCCCATTGTGACCTTGACCCCCTTTGCTCATATAATTCTTCTTCTGTCTGGACTCCCAGAGCTTGGCCTGGTGGGTGCTGCTTGGCTGTGGATTTCTGTATCTGCTTCATCAGTTACTAGATGAAAACTCTATGATGACAGGTTATTCACCAATCTGATTATTGGGGTATGCTAGCTCACACACCCTCTCCCCTATTACTAGTGGTCTAAGCTGGGGTCATTTTTGTGGATTCCTGGGAACTTACTTAGCACCAGGTCTCCCTAGCTCCATAATGTCCCCCTCTATTAAGATATCTCTTTCATTGCTCTCCCATTCAGTCCCTATTTCAGCTGGACCATCCCATCCCTTCATGTTCTCATTCCTCATTCCCTTCCTTCTATTGCTCCCCCACCTCCAGTTTACTCAGGAGATCTCACCTATTTGCCCTTCTCAGTATGATTCATGGGTTGTTCCTCTTAGGGTCCTCCTTGTTATCTAGCTTCTCTGGAGCTGTGGGTTTTAGTCTGGTTATCCTTTGCTTTACATCTAGTATCCACTTATGAGTGAGCACACACCATGTTTGTCTTTCTGAGTCTGAGTTACCTCACTCAGGATGATATTTTCTGGTTTCATCTATTTGGCTGCAAATTTCATGATGTCATTTTTTTTTTTAACTGTTGAGTAGTACTCCATTGTGTATATGTATCACTTTCTGTTATATATGTTCTTCAGTTGAAGGGCATCAAGGTTGTTTTCAGGTTTTTGGCTATTATGAATAATGCTGTTATAAATATGGTTGAGCAAGTATCCTTGTGGTATGATTGAGCATCCCTTGGGTACATGCCCAAGAGTGGTATCATTGTGTCTTGAGGTAAGTTGAGTTCCAATTTTCTGAGAAGTCACTATAATGATTTCCAAAGTGGTTGTATAACCAAACCACATTTTTAAGGAAAAAATATTAACCCCAAACTGATAGTAATTACAATTGACATCATACCAATCCTAGCTAAGTTATTTATCCCTTCATTAAAATTTTCCATTTTCAGACCATCCATAGTCCTGCACTGTGATGTGATGTTCACCATTCTGAACATGGGAAAAATTGTTTTCATATTATTTAACTCTCTCCTAAAGGACTTCCCAGGCTTTTTACTGGATCTACTGACTTCTCAATTTGTTCAGCTAGGAACTCAAGCCCCTCCCACAATTTCTGAGGGTGATCCTGCTTTCTGGAATTCCTGCAAGTGGCAGCTGACTGCTGAGGGTGCTCTCCTGGAGAGGCCTAGACAGCAACTGTGGCAGAGCCAGCTGATGTGACTCTCTGTCAGTTGGTTGTGACATGAACTAGAATATCAAATGTTGCTTTTTCCTTGGCACAGTGGCTGTGCCTTAATCTACTGCCAATTCAGTCAGCAACTTTGCCTCTATAGTTATAGGCCTGCTTCTTTGGCAGTGGCCCAGCTGCTCAGGGTGCAGCCTGATGGGAATTCTGTTCCCATAGGCACTGGCTCTCTTGATACTGCCAAAATTAGCTTTAACTAAATCTCTATCATTCTATTAGAAATAAGACGAGATTCAAATATTGAGGTGAAAACCTGCTCACTCAGAGAGGCTGAGAGCAACTAGCTAAGTCTTCCTTGCTGGTGTCTGCCTTAAAAGCCTGTCCTTCTGCTCCACCAAAACAAGCAAAAACCAAAAACCACTTCACTCAAAATTTCTTCCTACTCCTCCAGTGTGCCTATCTGTTCCAGATGCCCTCTGATGTTCTATGATTACTTTCTTTCCACTAGTTTCTAACTCACCCTCTTGACCCAGGGTTGATCTTATTTAATTAACACAAATGCTAACTCGGTTTCACAGTGTGATCAATTATCCCCCATCAGGAAATGGTAGTGGAGGAGAGAAGTTCACAAATTATTAAAGTGAAATTTCCTGCCAGTCGTTTACTGCATCAAATGTCCTAAACTGATGAGGAAATGTGATACTTCCACCCAAAGCTGAGGCTTCTTTCACTGTTTTCTCATTTAACCTCATCTCGTGGAGTCAGTTCAGCATTAAATATGATGACCCATGTATTACAGTTGTATTTATTTCATAAGATGTCTCAAGGAAATATGTGAGTGTGTCTATACTGTTCTAAGAATGAAATCAAGGACCTGGAGGGATGTTTCAGTGGTTAACAGAAGTTTCTGCTGTAGCAAAAAACCCAAGTTTAATTCCCAGCACCCACTGCCTGCAACTCCAGCTCCATGAGATCTAACACCCTCTGTGGACTCTTGATTGTACCTGCACTCATATGGAGATACTCACCACCCCCCAAAACATATACATATGATTAAAAAATGAAATGAAATTTTAAAGAAGATTGGAATCAGTTAGATTTTCCAAGAAACACAAGACATACCTTTAGTTCTCAAGGTTTTTATGCTGTAATTAGACATGCAAAGTGAGTAGGTCAGGCTGGAGTGATGGCTCAGTGGTTAAGACAACTGACTGCTCTACCAGAAGATCCAGGTTCAATTCCCCGCACCAATGTGGCAGCTCACAGCATTCTATTACTCCAAGATTTGACACTCTCACATAGACATACAGGCAGGCAAAACACCAATGCAAATAAAACAAAGACAAATAAATTATATATATATGATATATATAATATAAATATATATATGTAAGTATGTCAGTTTTGAGAATTAGTAGGTTCCTATCAGCAAAATTATAAGCTGGCAAATGATGAGGGTGGACTCAGGGAGACTGAATGGAAGGTTGTGGAGGCAGGAGTCATGATACAGTACGGAAAAGCTATAGAAATCTTAGAACATTTTCTCTAAGTAGTCATGCAGTATTTCTTTAGCAAGCTTTTCTTTTATGCTTTTCTCATTGAATATATTTAAAAAATCAAAATTAAAGGTATACAAAGCTTAAAGAATGAAATAACAGGATTATACAAAATAAGAAATCTCTTTAGTTTATATCTGTTTCTCTGTAGAATCAAGCCCTTTAGTTATGCTTCCCCTAAGATACACCAATTTTGTGTTTCCAAATAATATGACTATTTCTTTACTCAGTCATTATGTATTAGCACTTATTTTCTGCTTCAGAATGGGATGATTTTCTCATTCCTGTACCTTACCCATATCTCGTTTCATGAATACCTTTGTGCTCTTTTTTGTGAAACTACTACTGAGTTGACTTAGAGCAAAATTACTGATCTGATTATTTTGTTATAGCTAAGGCTTCTGGAATAAAAAAAAAACTATTAATATACTCACAGATCTTTTTTGGGGGGTGCTGAATACTTACCCTTGGATTTTTTAATTGATTTTTTTAATGTATTCTAACATTGCTAATTGTCTAAATCTCTTCTCAGTGCATGCATGTAGTGGGATTATGCTTGTAATGTAAATATTTGTCCCTCCTATGGGTTTAATAAAAGCTGATTGGCCAAAGACAAACAGGAAGTGTAGGTGGGGCTACAAGGCTAAGAAAACTCAGGAACATCTCAGACCACACACAGACACAGACACCAGACAGACGCCAGACACAGATACCAGAATCACCAGAGCTGCCAGGAGATGGAGAGGAAATGCTGCCATGAGAAAAGGCACTGAGCTGCGTGGCTGAACAAGATGGGTTAGATTGAGAGCAAGTGCTAGCAAATTATATGCCTGAGCCCTAGGTCAATCAGTATACACAAAATTAATATAAGCTTGTGTGTGATTATTTGATACTAAGTGGGGCTGAGAGTGAGACCAAAACCTCAGGTCCAGGCCCGCCAGAACCATATACAACACATGTAGCCTCACATGTAATTTACCATTGCAGATTCCTGAAGTACACCTTCCTGAAGAAAGAATAAATGTCTTTAGTGTGGAAAGGCTAACCTCAGGCTCATTTCCAGGGCTGTGTTCATCAGTTTGCTTTTGAACATGGCCCTGAACATTTCTTACCTCTCTGTCACCAGGCTTTTATGTTTTAATTAAAAATGTTTAGTTTATTCACTTCTTCAATTGCTGTGGAATATTGCTCTTATACACTGTAAAGATTTGTTGCTTATGTTGGTTTGATAAACTTCTGACTAGCAAGTAGGAAGTATAGGCAAGGTTACCACACAAAGAGAATTTTGTAAAGAGGAAAAGCAGAGCACAACAGATGCCAGCAAACCCAGAAGAAGCAAGATGAGACTACTGCAATGAAAGAAAGGTATCAAGCCACGTGCCTAAACATGGATAAGACTCATGGGTTAGTTTAAGAGTAAGAGTTAGCAAGTAATAAGCCTGAGGCATAGGCCAAACAGTTTGTAATTAATATAAGCCTTTGTGTGATTATTTGGAACTAAATAGCTGTGGCACTGGCTGTGCAAGACAGAGAAACTTCCAACTACATTCAGGTGTCTGTAATGGACATAAAATTTTCGGTGCCCTGAATGATGAATAACATCCTTATCTGTCCCTTATCTTAATAACCAGATATAGATATCTAACTTAAGAAATATTTTCCTTTTAGAAGCTTTCAAACATTGTTCTGATACCTAATTGTAGCCTTAAACTCCACCCTTTTCTATGACTGTGTGTTTTCCCTTGTAATAAGGCTGTGATTTGATGTGGTTTATTGTGGGCTATCAACCAAGTACTCTGAACTTAGTTATTCTGCTCTGGAAATGTTACTTGCAGTGTTTCTTGTAGTGGGATTATGCTGGTAATGTTGTCAATATTTGTCCCGCCTACTAGTTTAATAAAAAACTGATTAGTCAAAAGGCAGACAGAAAGTGTGGATAGGGCTACCAGGCTAAGAAAACTCTGAGTACAGGAAGGACAGAGACAGATGCCAGAGAGCTACCAGAGAGAGCTGCCACAGACATGACAAGGAGATGGCACCAGACACAGAGAAAAGAAGGTGAAATGCTGCTCTGAGAAAAGGTACTGAGCCACACAGCTGAACAAGGTGGGTTGAGTTCAGATGAAGGAGTTAGTTGTATGCCTGGGCCCTAGGCTGATCAGGGTAAAATTAATGAAAATGTCTCTGTTTTTCTGTGTGACTGTGTGTCTGATCCTCTGGGCTAGACCAGAAAGTCCAACCCAGAACCTTTTACAATAGTTTCTTATATAATTATTACTCCTCACTCACCCTGTTCAGTTTCATGTAGTATAGTGCTTTTTAAGTTAATATAAATGGATTATTTGTGATTTCTATGTTCTTTAAACAAATAATGATACAATCAGTGTAGAAAGAGAACACTGTTATTTTGGCTCTGTTTTGGAGGCTTTAGCCCATGATCAGTTGGCCCTGTAGCTTTTTGGGAACATGTACTGTCTTGGAGAAGGGTGGGCCAGTGGCGATATAGTGCATCATGGTGGGGAATCCATGGTGGAGGGAGTTGTTTACCTTGTGATGGAACCCAGGAGTCTAGGGGGAGAATGATATGAGGTACCATCTTCCCCTACGCTGTGTCCCACCAACTAGAGGACTACCTATTAGATGTAGCCTCCTTGAAGAAGTTTCCACCTCCCACACAACAGGAGTGAGTTATGAACTAAGTCTTTAACATGTGTCTTTGGGGGACATCTCAGATCTGACCTATAGTAATCCTCCAATTATGTTAAAATTTATCCTTCCAGGAATAATGAGAAATCTGTGTAAAATAGGACAAACTTCTTTTTGGTGTATTAGGGTGTTTAATCTGTTCTGGGTAAATCTTAGCAGTTAGCTGATCCCAGTTGTGATTAGTGTTTATTTTTCTCTCTAGTGACCTAAGCTATTGCTATATCACATTGTTCTTTCTTTCCCATGAATTTCTACCCCAACTATACAGAAGGAGAAGGAATCTAATTAAGTAGTGTCATTTTTATTACTGCTTGTTTCAGACAGTACTCCTTACAGCCTGCATTTGACCAAATCATGAGGGCTTACAGTATGAAAGTCAGGCAGTGAACCTCTTTATAACTGCCCCCACAGAGCTGCTTGCAAAGGCACTCAGATGAGACTCTCAGAGCAGAGGCACATCTATGACACGGGCCACAACTTATCTTGCATCTCTTCCTTCAAGTGCCATGTAAGCATTTGACACAGTCCTTATCATTACAGAAACCCTGCAAGGAAGGGCTGTTTCCTCCTGATTTTCTAGTTAAATCTTAGAAAGAGAGGGAAAGTAATCTTCATGTAACTATTTTATATTCTATGATCATTTTCATAGAGTCAGGACTTGAGGCCAGGTAGAACATGGGATCTGAACCCATATTCCCTTTACCACTATATGCCAGCTCACTTATTCTCAGAGCTCACATAAAACCTGCATATAGCAGTCATATACAAGCAAATAGAGCAAGCACTATTTGCATATACAAGCAAGCACTCTTATCTAATTTTCATATAGATTTTTAATTTGGACTAAAAATTGTCATGGAATTCCAGTCTTATCCTGATAACTTGCAATGTAAATTTTCTCCTTTTGACAAGTATACATTTAGCTTGCTAGGCAAAAGTATCTGTCTCTTTAGGGATAGGAAGAAACAAAGTATCAATGAACATTGCATTTATGAAATCTAGAACCCCTCCTGGATTTAACAGTAACAGACTAGTGTAATGATGTAATGCATGTAAGTCATGCTTTGTATTCTCCTCTGCAAATTCATCACTTCTGTATCTTAAAATCAGCAACTTCTGTATGATATAATAAGGGACCAGCACCGAGTTTTCAGGTGAAATGAGTGCCAAGGACGTTTTGTTTGTAATGGAAAGACGTGACTTCCTGGGTCTGTAAAGACCTCAGTGGATCTCAGAGACAGATCATACTGATTTCTGTTAGAAAGCCTGCCAATGGGAGTGAGTATGGTGATGCAATGCTGATATTTTAGTAGCATTATAGAGAAAGGAAGAGGTGGGGTTTCTCTGGAGCCAGATGAACTCATAATTAGTTCTCACACAGGCTGCTTAAGCAATTATAGTGAAACCAAATGACATTACTTTTTTCTGCTGCTCCTGATAAAAGCCTCAACCCTACTCCTTCTGCCCCATAGGGCACTTGGGTGGCCATTATTCCTAACACCATAGACACTGTTCTTCACTTTTGTTTTCAGGTTGCAACTGTCACTGTGTAAAATAAGAAGCGTGGGGGAAATAATGCACACCTCTCTGTCTCACTACTCTAGAGGCACCTAGCAACCCTGTCTCCAGGCAGGCAGCACTCATCTCCCTGGTAGTTTACTGCCTACTCACAGCAGAGGCGGCACGCTCTGCAAATAGCCTATCTATCTCTTTGCTGATGCCAGCTTGGCAGTGGGGAGATGGTATCATCTGATGCCCTTAGGGACATTTGGTTCTTGTTCTAGGAAGACTAGGGCAAAGCAATAGCTATTTCCCCAAAGCTGTTTGTGGAGTCAGAAGTTAGGTCAAGTAGTTCTCTATTTGAGGTTGGATAGTCTGAAATAAAACAGAATGGATTTCAACCTTTGCTTTGTTTGCTTTTTTGTTTTGTTTTGTTTTGGTTTTTTTTTTGTGTGTGTGTTGTTTTGTTTTGTTCTGTTTTTCCAGTGCTTGGTACATCTATGTCATGAATCATCCAGAATGTTCTGAAAAGTATTAAAAAATGTTTCCCAGGTGTATGCATGCAATGAGCCTCTTTCTTGGCTACTACTTCATTAAGCAACTCACTTAACAGTGATGCAAGTTAGCCATTTTCTTATATATGTCTACTTTCCAAATGTCAGTTGAGCTGAAAAGAGCCTTCATGTGGACTGTGCATTTCAGGCTTAGGTATCAAGTGTGTGTGTGTGTGTGTGTGTGTGAGAGAGAGAGAGAGAGGGGGAGGGGGAGAGAGAGAGAGAGAGAGAGAGAGAGAGAGAGAGAGAGAGAGAGAGAGAGAGAGAGAGAGAGAGAGAGAGAGAGAGAGAGAGAAACAGAGACAGAGAGAGGGAGGTTAGAGGATAACTTTGGATATTGCTCTTTTCTTCTTCCTGTGGGTCCAGAGATTGAACTCAGATCATCAGACTTGGCAACTAGTGCCTCAACCCAATAAGCCATCTCTCCCAGCCCACTTTTTATTTTGTATTTTTCTCTGCATATTAAGACCTTTCTCCAGGAAAGAGCTCTGGAGAATGAAAGTTGGACCCCTTTGGGAGAGAAACCAAACTTTATTCTGATAGTGATTGATCAAAGGATAGAAGGACTCAGGTTAATAGTATAAAAGATTGGGGGGTTGGGTGGAGGTGGTACATGGAGGAAATTGAGTGCTTCTGGGTAGAGAGATGATGTCAAGATATCAGAAAGGGAAAATGTTTTAGCCTCCATTCACTCACAAAATTACTATTGAATTCCTATCATCTGCCAAGCCCTCAACTAGCAAGAGAGACAAGACTAAGAAATCTTATTGATAAGCTCATAGGCTGGACAGTGTTCCAACCAGGAACAATGCCAGATGTGCTATATCACACCTTCTTGTAAAATGTTTTGAGATCTCAAGTGGTCATAGGATTTCTTCAGGGAGATTAAGAGAAACAATGTAAGTTTATTATTATTGTTGTTGTTGAGACAGGGTTTCACTCTGTAGCCTTAGCTCCTCTAGCTCACAATGTGGACCAAGCTAACCTTGAACTCATGGAGATCAGTCCGCATTTACCTTCTAAATGCTGAAATTAAAGGTGTACAGCACCATGCCAAACCAGCAGTAGAAGCTTATATCATTTTACTTTTAATAATAGCTTTACCTAATAATTGACTGTAAAAACTTAGCACCTAACTCTTAGTAGCCAGTGTGAACTATTTGTAGCATGTAACAGGGTAACAAAACTGAGAAGAGTAGCTGTGTCTAAGCAGCCATGTTCAAGAGTTTAGATTCACTCACGAAACAGGAAAACTTGAAATACTGATTAATAAATTTGTTTTACTGTTTTCAAACTTTTATTTTACTTACTAAAAGATTACTAATCTTTTTTTTAATCTGTACCTTTAGGTCTTTTAAACTTTTTTTCTGAGCAAATCTCAAATATTTCTAATCATCTTTCTTCAGCTGGCTATGTGAATATAGCCAAGGTGATGAATAGTAGAGTGCATTGTAGTATAACACGAGAGAGCTATTCTTGACTATTCCTCTTAATAGTGCGAAAAATCTCCAAGTGTTCTTAACATAAAGGAGTTTATATTGAAATGATTTCTGTACTTGAGTTTGTTAGTTTAATTTTTACTGTTAACTTGACAGCCTATAGCCAACAGAAGAGGGACTCTCAGTTGAGGCACTACCCAAATGAAGTTGTCTTTTGGCCTTTATATGAGGGATTTTCTTCACTGGTGATGGATATGGAAGGGCCCAGCCCTCTGTAGGCACCATCCATAGGCAGGTTGGTCTGTGCTGTATAAGACCTAGTGAGTACCAGGCAGAGGACAAGCCAGTGCACAAGCCATTATGTAGTATTCCTCCAGCTTCTGCTTTTGTACCTACTCGACTTCCTGATTTGTTCTCCCTCAGTGATGAACTATGACTTCAGTGTATCAAACTGAAACAAACCCTTTTCTTTCCAAGTTGCTTTAGTTTTGAGTGTTTTATCTTAGCATCAGGAAAGCAAATTAGAGCCTTGGGAAATAGCCATTGCTTTGCCCCAATCAGGCTGAGAGTGGTTAAATGATTTTAGAGAAGGTAGGTGTCATGTTTCCTCTGGCCTTATGGTTTGTAGGCAAATGAGCATCTCTTTTGCTGTATTCTACATTCCTTGGACAGTGCTTGACATTAGCAGCTGTCCAGCAAAAACACATTTAATAAATGAAAGATTAAATAAATGAATAATTCTGATACACAAACAACTGCATGTTTTCTTATGTTAATAATGAATATGGGTCCTTTTGCAGAGGACTTTGATTTAGTTCCCAGTACCCACATGGCAGCTCATAACTATCTGTGGTTCTAGTTTCAAGGTATCTGATGCCTTTTCTTCGTGTCTGCAGGCAACAGACACTCATGGTGCACATATAATACATGTGAGAAAACCACTCACATATTAAAAAAGAATAAGTATGGTCAATAAGAATGAGAAACCTACACTATGGGGAAATTCTTGACAAAAGATAGATCTTATAAGGGACTTTTATCTAAAAAGACAAATGATTATGAGAATCAACAATGAGAAAATATATTATCCAATTAAAAAGGCAAATGAATTGAACAAACACTACATCAAAGAATGCATTGAAATGTGTTATTTGAAAATGTTTATTTTTATATGCTAGTAGGGAAATGCAAGCTTAAACACTGATGTACTATTGAATACATACTAGAATAGCCCAAACCTAGACCGAACCCTAACACAAAAGGGGAACAACTGAAGCTATTGATCATTGCTGGTGGGATGAAAAAGATGGCACACAACCTTGGAAGGAACAGTTTCTTCCATCTAATACAGCAGCCCTGCTTTTTGATATTTTTAGTGGGTCAAAAACTTTTGTCCACATCATAATTCCACACAAATGTTAATGGCAGCATTATTCATTATAAACAAGACTCAAAGTAAAGTGCGTGAAAAGGCAAACTGGAGCATGTCCAAACTATGGAATGTTGTTCAGAAAAAAAGAGTTATCCAGTCATGGGAAGACATGGGGAAATCAGATGTATATTCTTAAGCAAAATGAACCAATCTGAAGATTCCATCCTTTATGATTCTAAATATAAATACTCCTTGCTTTATGATGGGCTGTGACCTGATAAGTCCTTCATAAGTTGGAAATATCATACATCAAACGTACATTTGCTATATCACCTACAAAATATCACCATTTATTGTCTTAGCATACTGAAGAATAGCAGCTGTTTTATTTTAGTGATGTGTGACTGCCCACGAGCTGCCTACCATGACAAGAGAATATGTATTGATGCTTAATAGCTTAAGAAAAAGTTAAAATTGAAGATCCTGTCTTTATTGAATGCATATCTCTCTGGAACACTGTAAATTTACAAATTATAAAACATCAAAAATAGGGAACTATATGCCTGTTCTGTAATATTGTGAAGAAGGTAATAAAAAGACAAGGAGTTGCCAGGAGATAGGGTAAAGAAGAGATGGATAGGTAAAGCATGCAGGATTCATAGCAAGGTAGAGGGAATATCCTGTTTAGTGTGTCAGAAGGACATGTAGACACACTGCTCCTGATAAGTGTGTTGAGGAACACTTCCACAGATGTCATTAGATGTGGACTTCACTGCCACTGCAATTTGTACTACCACCTGTCCTTGTCACTCCCAGGTAGTGGCAGCAATGGCATCATTAAACAAATGGGTTATTTCCTAGGAAGCAAGCACAACACTATTATATATTCCAAACACTTAGAAACTTTTCACTTGAAACTTTGAACAGTATCTTTGAGAAAGGATATCAAGAGACAGGTGTGTTATAATGGACAGATTAGTTAATCTTTCATCTGCACAACTGATCCAAGCAAGCATTAATATATCTTATTCCTGCAAAAATGGAGATCTAATTTTTCATATTATATAACTTAAATTCCATTAACATTACCAATTAAAATCCCTCTAACAAGCTACATAGTAAATTTGTGTTGATTTTCATCTTGAAATAGAGATATTTTTGAGATATGTAATTTAATTTTGTTTTAAAACATACCATATAATCCAGCAATTCCTCGACCCATGTGTGTGCAATACATACCTACTGGAAATGAAGTCCACATTTTAATAAATAATTTGAATGCTGCCTAGTTAGTTCTAGTTAGATCTCAGTAGCACATTTCATAAGCCAGTTCATGCCTTGGTTATAAATTAGAGCAATTTGTACACAGAAAGTTCCCATTGTTCACATGTTAGGATATGGTTATAAATATTACAGTAGATAGTAAAGCCAAAAAAAAGAAAATGGCAAGGAAAAGATTTTAAGTTTCAGCATTCATCTTATCTTTGTTTTGTATAGTATTGGTGCTTATGACCACCTAATCATTATAACATCTAATTTTACATGTTACCAATAATTGTGCTGCAAATGGAATGAGCACAGATGGGCTTTATAAAATTAAAAAAAAAAAACAGTTCAAAGGAATTTACTATCTTGGTTGATGCAGCATTATGGGTCAGTTTTGAGATTACCTATTACTAAAGAAAGGCAGCTTCTTAGTTATGATCTTACTTGTTTATTTGTTTGGTAACAGGAAGAAACACAGCACTATTGACATTTGGAAAGATCAGAAAAACATCTCAGAGAGATGTTGTCATAGGAACTGTACTAAGAGAGCAGGTACACACAGTAGAATGCACCATTTAAAAAGGAGAAGACAGACTTTTAATTGCTCTAACAGTTGCAGAATGTAAACCTTCATGAATTTTTTCATTGGATTTGTGATCAGTAGTAGCAAGGGGCAGTGGGATACTATGATGCTGGAGCTAATTATTTATATTTCATGAGATTAAGTAAAGTAGATAAGATACATAAACCAAAGGTTAAAATGGCTAGGACATATAAGACTAATATATATAATACTACATATACCACATATAATACTATATATAGTTCCCAAGAAAGGCTGATGATATTAAAAACAATATTTGCATGTATTGCTTCATAAAGTGTCCCCTAAAGGGGACAGTGATTCCCAATTTACAGATGTGATGGTGAGGTCACATGATAAGATAATGGTATTTTGGTTTATACAGTTTCAGAAGATTCAGTTCTAGGCCCCACTTCTAAATATACAGTGTGAATAACATCTTGGCAGTGGGGGTGTATGGGTGAGGAACACTGCTCACCTCAGAGCAGACAGGGAGTAGAGAGAACAGAAGGGACTGAGAACACTATATAACCTTCAAACATGTATCCTCACTGATGTTCTTCCTACTAGGCCCTAATTCTTAAAGTTTATGTTACTTTTAAAAATATTATCACCAGCTGAGGATGAAATATTCAAAGCATGAGTCTGTTAGGGAGCTTAAATAGCAAAATGGAGGGATTAAGGTAAAGTAAGATCATAGGCTGCAAGTCAGTGTGATTATTGACCTTGCAAGAAGATACACACTGAGGAAAGACCATGTAAAAGGAGTAGAGGAAACAAGTGTTTGGGCTCAGAACATACCACCTCAAAGAAAAGTATTGCTATACAGAGTACATTGAACTGAATGAGATTGGAAGGGTCTTTGAAGCAATATGTCTGCCATTTTTCCCCATCCTTTCTGGCACTTCCTTTTCTCCCTCCAAGGCAAGTCATAGAAACCAGAATTTTTCTTCTCTGAGGTGGGTCATAGAAATTAGACTCTTCTCCATCAAAATAAACCACAAAACCTAGAAATTCCACTCTTTGACCTTGTCCCTTCTCTCCAAAGATCTTTATGTCCTGAAGGGGTCCTGTCCTATGTCTGAAAAAAGGATTGATAAACAAAGCAACAAGGAGGAATGTGAACTCATAGAACTTGCTAAATTTCCTTCCCAGTTGGTCACTATTCCCTAGGGATACAATCACATTCCCACAAAAGTGTCCATTCTTCAACAAGCCTTTGGGTTTTGTTTTCTGATGACTCATTGTTATGTGAAATTCTGATGAAATAAATTGATTATTTCCTTCTCTTAGAAATTTGTTATATTAATTTTATGTCACGAGAAGAGAGACAATCAGCTCAAAGAAAAAAAGGCCTATCTTGGTTCACAGTCTGGAAGTTTTGGTAGATGCTTAGTTGGCATTCTTATTTTAGGTCAATGGAAAGGCAGCCCATGAGAACAGCAGCAGGAGCTCAGCAAAGCTACTTACCTCACCAATGGGAGACAAAAGAGAAACAGAAACCGACCAGGTCCAGAAACCCTCTTCAAAGGCACAAGTGTTGAAATCTAAGGTCTTCTCACTAGGCCCCACATCTAAAGGGCTGTACCTCCATCACTCCCAGTACAACTATTTGAGGATCTAACCTTTAATAAACATGTCTTCTCAGGGGACATTCAAGATACAGATTGTAGCACAGGTGTTTAGGAGTGTCAGCCATGACTCATGATGTGTGGTCAAAAGTATTAACATCTATAAGATAAGAAAAGAGAGGAAGAGATGAGGGAAATAGAGAGAGAGGAAGGGAGGGAGGAATGGATGGAAGGAGGAGGGAGGGAGGGAGGGAGGGAGAGAGAGAGAGAGAGAGAGAGAGAGAGAGAGAGAGAGAGAGAGAGAGAGAGAGAGAGAAACAGCGTATCTATAAAAAACCAACTATTTTGACTTCTGGATCTTGGACTGGTAGCCTGTACAACTGAGAAGAAGTGCATTTGTGTTCTTTAGCCCACTCAGGATGAATTACTTTGTTATGGAAGCCCTGTCAAATGAATACACCATAGTGCTAGATGTTAGACCTATATTCAGATCTGTGCTACCTTTTTCCTTCTGCCCTTTCTACTCATGGAATCTGCTGGTCCTTCTGATTTATACCTGTTAAACACTAGGATAGAAAATGAGAACCTATTGTGCAAAGTAGCACAGGTCTACACAGGAACATTTTCAGTGATCATACTTTCTTTGTGTTCTTGTACCTGTCTCCAACTTGTGAAACTCTCTAGGGAAGAGTGGCTCCCTTCAGGATAGCCCTACATATTGTTCATAAGTGGACACAAGTGCACACAGGGCTGTGCATCACTACTGATTTTATATATGTCTATTTATACTTTTACCACACCCACAGTAGAATGCTGAATTCAGGGGCCCTGATATTGCAGGCATAAATTATTCATTACAGAAACTCCAACACCTACTACTATTCCTAGTTTCATGTCTGAATTTCTTGAATGGATATATATATATATATATATATATATATATATATATAACATCAAATTATATAATACTTGAAATATGCTTAAAATAATTTAAAACCTACTTATAAATACCAATGATCATAAAACAAAAGTGTAAAAACCATTGTAGAATGTGTTAAAATTATTTAAAATGATTTAGAATAACTATGGGAATAGTAAGTGAATCCAGAGGAAGCTTGATAAAGGTAACAGCAGGGGAAAGATCACATAAAAGAAATGGAAAGAGGAGGAATGGAGAATATTCTAGTAGAGGAAAAAGTGAGCTATGGATTAGAAAAAAGAACAGGGAAAAAGGTTCACAAATAAAATTAGGTGTGTGGGCTGATGTGATGGTTTAGCAGGTAAAGCCAAGGCAAATTGAAATTGAGTTCCCAGAACCAGTGGTCCAAGGGCAGCGATCAAACATACACTCACTCTCTTCCTGTTCCCATGCAAATATTAATGTAGCACGAATTCCAGTTATAATGAAAGAGACTGAGCCAGATATCAGGGAAAAGCTGAAACATCAGAGAGAAGAAACACCACAGTCTGATCTCACCCAGCTGTCTTCCAATTTCCTCAGCCTTCTCCTGGTCATTTTCCTCTCTGCTGTTTTCCTCCTTAAATACCCATTTGTATCCCATCCAGGTTAGGGGTAAAGGTGGGAGCTTCTCTATTTGGTAGTCAGCTTGAACTCACAGAAACACAGAAAGTTCTGTCTCTGGAGTTATGGGATTAAGGGTGTAGGTCACTACTCCCAGGCTTTCCCTGTGCTGGGATTAAGGGTGTGTTTTGAAGCCCAACTGGTTGACCTTGTACTCAAAGCTTAAGAACTTCCTGAGCTATGTCTGCCTAGTTCTTGACTGTGGGTTGATCTCTTGATATTCCAGGTTTTATTAAGTATGTGACATATCACCACATATTAATGATGATAACAATAATTTAGCTAAGTGGGAGATGATCAAAAATAAAATAACAATAGTATTTTTGAAAATTAATAAAGCCAAAGTACTAACAGGTAAAACCATAAAAACATATGATAAACATTTTGTTTTCATAAGTGTAGTAATGCTATACCAGTGTCTCAGGACCACCAACAGGTAGTCTTTCCGATGCAAAAACAAAAGTTTTCTTTATTGAAGTCAAGGCAGAGACCTCGGCCTAAACTCCTTTTGCCTTGAGTGAGGGAGGAAGGTCCTGAGCTCTTTTTACAATGGGTTTCTATAGGATAGAGCTACAAGTGGTGGATTATGTGTATTGGCATTGTGTGATTGGATAGGGAAGCTAAAGATCAGGTAATCATTGGAGAAGTCAGTGTACGTGACTGTTAGCAGCTTGTCAAGATGTCTGTAGGGGAATTATAAGGTTCTGGCAGGATATGAGGTATCTATAGGAACATCTGGTCTTTGTAAAAAAAAATGTTACTGCCTGTATACCTGTATCCTACTTTTTCTGATTCCAGGATATATGATTTTTAACCCTATTGTTTCACTGTTTTCCTGGGGCTTAAATTCAGCCATCAGTCACCAGTTGTCTCAGGATGGCGGCCTGTTTCCCAAGATGGCACTGGTTCTGCTTCTTCAATATAAAAAGACAATCTTGGTGGTCAAAACAAACTAACAGGTGAGAAGGAAATGACAAGAAAAGAGGTTAGAAAGAAGGAAGTGTTAGTGTGGCTGCTTCCTATGTTCTCAAAAACTGGGACTTCAGTTATACTCCAAGTAGGGGAGAGTCAGTTGCATTTGTGAACCCTTATCTTTACATAGCTTTATGCTGTTGTTGAGTCTCGATATATTCGACAAATGGCCAACACCTGCCAGAGCTGTCTTCACTTTGATAGCTTTCTTTGAGTACCAGAGGCCTTAGTCTTCTTGTGGTGTGGGTATTGGGAAGGTTCTCTTACTCTCCCCGGATTCCATAGATTATGGTCTCTGAATTGATCTAGCTGAGAGAGAGAGTGTCTTCTAAATGCACCAATAGTGTGGGAGTACTCACTGAGGTCTATTCAGGTGTAGCATTTGCCTTTGAACTTCCTGGCTTCATGAGTGTTTATGACAACCCCCCTACCCCGTACCTCCCACTCCACTGAGAATATCCAGCAGCTGTTTGTGCTCTACTATTGCAGTGAAGGGAGACAGGTGATCTGGAGATTGACCTGCCTGCTGACCTGAGGCTATAACTCCAGGGTTACTATCAGCTGATGAGATCTGTTCCTGGCTACTGATCACAGAGCAATGTTTCCCTAAAAACTCCCCTGCCTGAGCTGAGGCTCCTGCCTTCCTGCACCTTTTGGCTTAAAACTGGCTTTCATGCTCTCCAACAATTGCCTCCCCGGGCTCCTTTACCCTGGGGCAGCGGCAGGTCAAATTAAATCTTCTAGACCTGTACTTGTTCCTTGTTCTCAGACCTCCAGCATAGCTCAGCTTTTAACACTGGATCATCAATATGGCCCTCTGCTGCTCTCCAAGTCATACTGCGTGTCAAAACAGGTTTCTTCATGCCACTCCTCCAATTGCTGGCCTGAAGCCTGCAGCTGGAATTGAAGCTTGTCTTGGGATGAGACTGTCTGTCTCTTGCTTGGCTTCCCTTAGGGAATACCTTTTGTTTCCCTGTCCCCCTTGTATTAGTTACCTTGCTGTTGCTATGATAAAACACCATGACCAAAGCAGCTTATAGAAAAAAGAGTTTATTTGGGATGTACAGTTTCTGAAGCTTAGAATCCACCATTGCAGAGTCCAGGTAGGAGGTAAAAGGGGCAGGCAGCTGGAACAAGAGCTGACAGATGCACTCACATCTTCAACCACAGAACAGGAAGCAGAGAGGGCTAATTGGAAATGACCTTTTATTTTTTTAACCTTCAAGCCTACTACTGCCACTGACAGACTTCCTCCAGCAAGGCTACAACTCTGCTATCAGCAGTCAAGTAGGGACTATGTTTTCAAAACCACGACACCCTACCAGGGCTGCCTGCTGACTTTGGTTTACTTCTTAACAGATCTAGCTCACTCATTGTTCTACATTTTCAGAAATCCTTTCACTACCTTCCTGTGGATTTCCAAACTCTTCCTCTCTGGGTTTAGTGTGTGCAAAAGCTTCCAGAGGTCTGAAGAAGGCATTGAGTCCTCTAGGTATCACAGGTGGCTGTGAGTGGCCCAGTATGAGTTCTGGGAACCAAGTTCCAGTCCTATGCAAGACTAGCAAACACTCTTAGCTGCTCAGCCCTCTCCAGCTTTACCTCTATATTTTCTTATTATGACTCCCTTCTTCATCAGATTCCATGGAGAAATGTTTTAGCCTGTCATTTTCCCTGAAAGATCACTTTTACTCCATTTACCTCAATTAGAAGACTCGGAAATGTTTAGGCCTCTTTATATAAGGAAGAAACCAAGTAAGACAAACATCTAGTTGCCTAGGAAAAGGGTCTTCTTGACTCCCACTCTGCTTTCACTTTTAGAGGCATCTGGGAGGCAGGGAGTGAAGAGACTTTAGAGAAAGGAGCTTCCCAGGAAGGCAAGACCTTTAAGGACTGTCTGACACCTCACTGGAGAATAAGTACTTTTCCTGCAGACATGCTCAGAGTGCTTGTATGTCTTCATTAATTGCTATTTGACTTGTTTCCTTTTTAGTAATGAACTATGTACTTTGTTGACATCTGACTTTTAGGGTACAACAGAGTGGAAATGTATTTAGTTGTTATGAGCAGCATCTATCTTGTTATTTGAGCTACAGAAATAACAGATATTTCTCATCTGCTTCTTTATCTAGGGAGCTTACTGCTCAGTATGAGAATCTGGTTGGTAAGAAACTATAGTTGCCCTTTCTTATCTATAAGCACTGGATCTATAGATTTTTCCACCTATGGATCAAAGATTCTGAATGTATATAGGCTTTTTAAAGCATCCTGTAAACAATTAATTGTAACAATTATTTACTTAGAATGTATGCTAATTTAGGTGCTAAAGTGGGGCCCAGTAGTGCACACATTTCAGTGTGTGTGAAACTGAAGCAGGAATATAAGAGTTCAAAGCCAGCCTGAGCTACGTAGGGAGCTCAAATCTCAACACACATATACACCATTGTATTAGATCTTATAATTTAGGTTAAAGGTGGGTATGCATAGGTTATATTCAAACACCAAACTACTTTATATAAGAAACTTGAACATATGCTGATTTCACTATCTGTACAAGTTTTGGGACATGTCCCTTTTCAATATTATGTAGTTTTCAGCTCTTCCCTTGAGTTTCCCACAGGTACAATCCAAGATGGTCACCCTGTCCTGAGTCATGAGCTGCTGCTGCTTTTAGACAATAGACAGTGAATGAAGCAAGCTGTCTCACTAGCTATGCATGCATCACTTGGAAGGCAGCCTGCCTTCAAGAGCTCACTGTTTGTAAGACATCTGCCATGGCCCACAGATTTGTGTCAATGCCACCAAAGAAGAAGGAACAAGCATTTCAAAAACAGCAAAATGACCTTCAGTAGACAAGAGCACAACTAAAGGTCAGATTAGCATTCACGTCCTTGGCTATGATTCAGAGAAGAAGAGAGGAAGGAAATAGAGAAAGAAATAGACTAACATAACTGCTTGGTGTTTGAGAACAGATGTAGCAGACAGTTCTGCTTCAATACTAAACATCTACATTTTCTGTTTTCTAAAGACATTGACCTTAATGTGACTGAATTTAGAAACTTGTAAATTTGTAGTATTTGATCTTATCTGGGTAGTGAGAAGGTTTTGTGTTTGTGGATAGAGAAGTTTTCATTACAGAGTCCTAATATCCTATAACATTCCCACCTAAAATGAATGACAGTAAGCCATGCAGGTCAGACAGCGTGTTTCTGATCTTAAAATGTAATTTAAAAGTGTGTGTTCATAAAAGATATCTTTTATGTACTGTACTATTTATGTATCTGTACTATTTATTGCCACTGAAATTTAAATAACACAGGGTCATATTTCTTTTTTTTTTTAAATTTTGTTTTGTTTTTAAAGACAAAAAAGCCCATGGTTATTCTCCAAAGCAAACAAAAGAGAACCAAAAGAGCTTGCTAGTGTGTGCATGCTTTGTTTTTATTTTTATTCTCCTCAGGGGCTGAACTCATGGTCTCATGACAGCTTGAATGATTTTGAAAAGTTAACAAAAAAGGCTCCTCATGTGACATATGGAAGATCTGTTGAAGGAAATTAGCACCTGTAGAAAACAGGCTTATACATGTGCTCATGTTGGCTCCATTTTCAATATTCTAGTGCTCTTCAGGTTACCATGGTGATCATACCTGCTGTTCTGAATTTTCATTCCTAGGAAACAGGGAACATGGTGAGTATTAAGAAGGACACGATTAAAAATCTGTTAAGTATTATTTTGAATTATCCATTTAAAAGCACTCATTTTTTTCTTTTCTTACCCCCTCATATTTTTGTGTCATTTGGGGTTTTATTTAGTGAGGAGATTAAAACATCTCCAAATGCAACTTGTACAAGGAAAATGAAACATGTTTAGCTTTAAGTCTGAGTGCAAAGACGTGGTATGATGTCACAGCATTGCTAAGGAAACAAGTGGGGGTCTAAAATAAGGCCTTTCAGCAGGAGCTGGCCCAGAAAGCCACTCAATGCTAGAGGAAGCTGTGAACTAGTAAATACTCTCAGACGTGCAGAACGTATTCCATCCAGTGACGTCATGCCAATGTTTACTTTTCATGCTTTAAGCAGATAGGGCTGTAGAAGTAGTTCACTGGTACAGGGTGCTCTCAGTTAGCTTAGGCTTAAAAAACAAAATAAATAAAAACAAAAAATTAAAGATTCAACAGAGATGCTGGGAGATCTTTCCTTCATAAAACCAACTTGCGCTGGGCATTTATAGCCCAATAGAAAATAATTTTAAACATTATAAAAGCAAACAGCAAAATTTACTCCTGTTGCTCCTTCCTACTTTTAAAACACTAAAGTCCTTTCAGCTCTAATGAAAGGTATCCAGAGAGTCAGACTTTGACCCAAAATACCCTACTGTTTACATTTCTAGGTATTGGCTGTACAGCACAGTTGGCCTGTGTAAGAAATAGTACTAACTCAATTCACATTTAAGATTCTCAAAAAGAGCTTGAGAGATGGTGGTTAAGTACAGCTGCTATTCTTGAAGGAACCCATTCCTAGTACCTACATCATGTGACTCCAGTTCAAGGGGACACAGTGCCCTCTTCTGGTCACTTTACTTATATGCCTGTACCCTCAGAGACACACAAACTCACAAATAGTTTAAAATAAATCTTAAAAAAATTTCTTCTCTCATACAGTACAGTCTGGCCTCAATCTCCCCTCTCTCCACTCCTTCGAGTTCCCACCACACCTCTCTTTTTCTCCAAATCCACTCTTGCTCCATTTCCCTTCAGAAAGGAATAGACCCACCAGGGATATCAACCATACATGGCATAACAAGATGTAATAACGCTAGGCACAAACTCTTTTACCAGGGCTGGGAAAGGCAACCCACTAAGAGGAAAAGAGTCCCAGTTGTAGAGTCAGAGACACTTCCATATGCACTGTTGAGAGTCCCACAGAACCCTCAAGCTGAACAACCAGAACATATATGCAGAGGACCCAGCTCGGACCCATGCAGGGTCTGTGTTTGCCATTTCAGTCTCTAGGAGCCTCTATGAGCCCCCCTGAGTTGGTTCTGTGGGCCATACTTTCCTGATGTGCTAACCCCTCTGGCTGCTCCTTCGTACCTGGTCTTCCTTGGGCTTCCCTAACTGTCTAATGTTTGACTATGGTTCTCTGCATCTGCACTCCCTTAAGTGGCTGAGTGAAGTCTCTCTGATGATAACTGGGCTAAACATCAATCTGTGAGTGTAGCAGAGTATTATTAGTAGTCATTTCATTGACTCTTTCTTTTTGATCAGTTGTGTTCAATTCCACCCAAGGTCTTTGGCCTATCCAGTCTCTAGTTCCTGGCTGTCCAGGCAGTGTTGGGCATGATCTCCCTCTCAATAGTATGGGCCTCAAGTTAGATCACTTGGCCACTCCCACAGGCTCTGAGCCATTGCCCCAGCACATCTTGCAGACAGGGCAAGTTGCAGATCAAAGGTTTTATATGGCTGGGTTAATCTTACCTGATTACAGAGGATGACTGGTTCAGGCTCTGCATCCTCCATTACTAGGAGTCCTTACTAGGGTCACCCTCATAGAATTCTGGGTGTTTCTACTGCACTAGGCTTCAATAACCCCCAGGTCCTCCAATTCTAGGAGTCTCTCTCCATACTCTCTCTCTTCATTTTCCCTCTACCTGATCCCCATATGTTTAGCTATCTAAATACAAATAGTCAAAAAATAAATCTTAAAAACGATTCTGAAACAACAATCTAGACTCTAAAATCTCTCATTTCCATTGCCTTACAGCACACAAAACAAGCACACTAAAGCAGTAAAGCAGACCAAAAATGTTTCAGAAAAATGAAAAAGGATAAGAAAATTATTGAGAGAATAAAGTACTATAATATATTTTAATCTAGAAATAACACTGATTCTTGTCTATTAAACTTCATCTGCTCTGTCCCATACTAGACCCTTAGCTTTGTTTTTGTACTTAATTCTCACAACAGTTATAGGTGGTTGCCATCATTATTATCTCCTTTTTATTGATGAGGAATTAAATTTGAAAGACTTAAATTGCACAACAAATTGTATCTAGGCTGGCCTAAGGGTAGAAAGGCATGATAATATCATTACTTATTATAAGCTTTAGGGCCAATAATCCTATAATCAAAGATGGGTTAACAAATACATGATAAATATAGGTGAACAGTTTACATGCCATAGAAGGCTTCAAGAATGAGAACCAAAAGACTCAAAAAGACATTGTGTGTAGTATCTGCATGTTTATATGTGTGTATGTGCAGATTTGTGTGGAGGCATTGGGTGTCCTTCCTCAGGAGCTAATCACCTTATTTTTTGAGACATGGTCTCTCACAGGGACCTGGGGCTCACTGATTTGGCTGATTGGCTAGGAAGCCCTGGGATTCTTCTGTTTTATTCTCCCCAGTACAGGAATTACAAATATGTGTCACTTCCCTGACTTTCCTCATATGTGTACAGTGTGTGGATGTGTGTGCGTGTGTGTGGAGACCAGAGGTCCATGACAAGTGACTTGTGCCATGTTCAGAGCACCATCACTGGCAGTGTGTCTTCCAAGTGCCAAGATGTACTTGAGGGGACAAACTGACTCCTGGGCTATGTAACATGCAATGTCAAGTGTATTCACAAGGTCCTCTGGCCAAAGCTGGTACCCAAAGCTCCTCTCCAGAAGAAGCAGCCAGACACTGGGAAGTAGGCTTGACTCTCACAAAGCCCCCTTTTTAACTTAGAGAATGTTCCTCTGCCCCAGAACAAAATTATTTATGTTTATATGTGAATTCATACCTGTATTTTAGAAAGCAGAGCTAGTGCATGCTTTTTAAATAACTTCCAATATGTAAGCGAGTGAGATATATATATTTCTTTATTTGCCAACATCTTTCTTCCTTCTCACTTTCTCTAGCAGTCAGGACCCCTTTTTGTATAATTATTATTGTTTTACATATATATATACATATATATATATACATACATACACTTTGTTAAAAATGGTTATATATATATATATATATATATATATACATACACTTTGTTAAAAATGGTTCTAGAGACTGAATGTTAATGTTAGATTTTATGCTGTTCTTAGAAATTCAGTGGGGGTGTAAAACAGCATCAATAACATTTCATTATTGCCTAGGGTAATTTTAGAAGTTAATCCCGAAAGTCCCATCAGGCTTTATTAACTGCTGTTCCATATGAAACCATCACAGACAATATGTAAGATAAACTGGGTGTCATGTATAATAAAATGGGTAACTGTAACAGTAACTGTAATCTACC
The DNA here is from genome assembly GCA_004025045.1 of Sigmodon hispidus. Lineage (NCBI taxonomy): Eukaryota > Metazoa > Chordata > Mammalia > Rodentia > Cricetidae > Sigmodon > Sigmodon hispidus. The sequence goes on from PVIH01014945.1 coordinate 26,195, forward strand.
ACAAGAGGGCGTGTTGGTACTTTAGAGATCAGTCATTGCCAGTCAAGGTCATCAGACTCCAGCCTGTTTGCTCTTCTGCAGTCCCTAAACACCAAATTTGTAGATTCTTTACCCATTTTTATGGTATTGAAAAAGGATAATCAGATTTTTGATTATTAGTAAACAAGCCACACAAATTTTCATTTTCATAAAAAAAATTACTTGTTTCTTTTTTTTTTCCCCTAAAATTCTGTATTTCTGGATCTGTCATTCATTGTCACTAGTGAGCAACTTGTCTTGATGAATATTAAGAAAACATATTGTTTCTTTTTGTTATCAACAATGCAAACTTCAGACTGATGAAACTAAAGTTTATCTTAGCAGATGGGAAAACATTGAAAAATTATGAATTATACAGAAAATTGTACCAATTGACATATTCATATAATCTCCACACCACTCTTCTCTCACACTTGTAAGTAAGCAATTTGCTGTATACTAAATAATGGTCTTTTCATTTTGTTACTGAGCATTTCATATGGGGGTACACTTTATTTGCCAACATCTTTCTTCCTTCTCACTTTCTCTAGCAGTCAGGACCCCTTTTTGTATAATTAATATTGTTTTACATACACACTAGAAGACATGTACATAAAGACACAGACACACATGTACTCACACACAGACACAAATAGATTCAAACACAGACACAAATTGATATACACACAGATATATATACATATACACACAGAGACATATACATATGCTCACACTCAGAAACACACACAGGCATATACAAAGACACATGCAGTCACACACACACACACACACACACACACACACACACACACACCCATTGGGTCCTCCATTGGATCCTGTTAGTGTTACTTGTATTTAAGGCTAACAACTTGGAACTGGACTGTCAGGGGTCTTGTTGCTGGAGAAAACTAGTTCTTCCCTCCTAAGCAGCTATGATTGTCTATAGTTCTTCATCCGGTGGAGGGGCTTTGTAAAAATTTCCTCATCCCACACAGCATGTCAACTACTGTTATCTCTGTACAGGTCTTGCTTTTGTTGATAGAGTCATCTGTTATTTTTTAACCCTTAATATTGCTTCTTTAATAAACAGTGGAATCTCCAGGAATTTATATATTTTACCTAAAGCAGAAGATCAAAGTAAATAAAAGTTAGTGAACTGGAAAATTCTCACAGCATATTAAGTTTGGGGTGGTTGTAGAAGTATATGTGATGCTTTTTTAGTAGCAGAAAAATAAATTCATAGACATCTCTCACTAGAAACATTCTTTTCATCCAAAGATTAACAAACATTTTTGTGGTGATATATTGTATATTTAATAAAATCAGCCTGGAATATCAGAGAATAGCACCACCTACACTCAAACTAGAAAGGTCAGAGGGTGGTGGCCTACACCTTTAATCCCATCACTGGGGATGACAAAGTGGTGACTCATACCTTTAATTTCAGAACAGAGGACTACCCAGTAGTGACCCAGAGCTTTAATTCCATCACTCAGGACACAGAGATCTTTCTGTATTTCTGTGAGTTAAAGGCCTAACAGCAAAGCAGTAGCAGCTCACACCTTTAATCCTAACTCAAGAATTATGATGCAAAATTGAACCAGGAAGTGAAACAGCTGGGCAGGGAGATATATAAGGCAGGAGAAAGCAGAAATTTATGCATTCTAGGAAAGTGATCAGCCAGGCTGAGAACTCTTGAAGACAACACTTACCATGTTTGGCCTGACAAGTTGGCTGGGTGAGAATTGACTGTGGTCTGTTCCCTCTGACGTCCCAGCTTTCCCCAATATTTGACTTCAGATTTTCATTATGTGCTAACTAGAGTTCATGCAATATATTTTCTTAAAGAGTAATGCATTCCTGAATCTTGTGTGCTATAACAAAATACCTGACTATGCTGCCTGGGTTTGTGTGTCAACTTGACATAAACTAGAGTCGTCAGAGAGGAAGGTGCCTCAGTTGAGATCTAGCTGTAAGTCATTTTCCCAAGTAGTGATCAAAGGGGAAGGGTGCAGCCCATGGTTGGGCGGTGCTATCCCTGGGCTGGTGGTCCTGGGCTATATAAGAAAGCAGGCTGAGCAAGCCAGTAAGTAGCATTCCTCTGTGGCCTCTACACCAGCTTCTGTCTCCAGGTTCCATCATTGTTTGAGCTCCTGTCCAGCCTTCTTCAAAGATGGACTATATGTGGAATTGTAGCCAAATAAACCCTTTTCTTTCTAACTTGCTTTTTAGTCATGATGCTTCGTTACAGCAATAGAAACCCTGACTAAGACACTAACTTAGGCTACTTTTGAAGAAAAGAGGTTTATTTAGGTCACAATTTTGAAACCCTCTTGATAAGGACCTAATGGTAAATGGCATTAAGGCAGAAGTATGTATGGAGAGGAAATTATTTCATTAGACAGGAAGCTTGGCAGTGTTTTAGAGTCAGGCTTAAGTAAGATGTTTTCAAGAGAACTCAGAGTTCTGTAAGAATGGCTTCTATTCTTTCTGTGGAAAGAGCTTCTATGACTGAGTGACCTCTCATGCAGCACCACAGCCTAAAGGTGTATCATCTTTCAACACTGTTTCACTGGGTACCAAGCTCCCCACTTATGAACCTTGCTGATAAACCACATTGGAATCATAGCAAGCCAGATAAGACATAACTTCCGGCCTCATGGGGTAGATGGGAATCATCTCTCTGGCTACTTATCTTTGCTACTGTGTGTGAGAAGCAGGTCTGTGAGTGGGTATGGCATGTATGTGTTTCATTGAAATAAACAGATACCATGCTAGATTGGACCTTCTGGTTGTCATTTGCTAAACCAAACTTTTCATCCAGTTGTATACTCCTTCAGCAAAGGAGTAGATGACGAGAAATTAGCTTTTGAGACTTAGACTTTGATATGGAATATAGAGAACCTCCTCTTTCTGGAGAACAGAGTGATACAGAAAGAACATCTCAGTCCCAAGAAATGTCCACCCGATGTCTTAGTGAGGAGCCTAGTAAGCATTTTAGGGAACTGGTTGAAACATGTGCATAGCCCACACATAGAGTAAAGCTTTGATAGTGCACGAAGCCTAAAGTGCAAGAAGCCTAAAAGTCTCTATGATAATGGTCTGTCCTGACCACCAGAAGGAGTAGGATCCTGAATCACTGATAAGAAAACCATGAAGGTCTAGAGAGGCAGAACTTTGCAAGAAGACAATTGTGTGTGATAAATTAGTCCCATGAATGTACTCCCATTTTCTAAATTTAATTCTTACCCCAGAAACAGTTTCTAAAAGAACATTGGAATTTTGGGTATTTTAAAATAGTATTTCATAGTTCAAAGAAAGATGACATTTCCTAAGAGCAATAGAGTGACAGATGCATTATATGTTGATTTAAGAAATCAACTGAGATCATCCACAGTCTTCTAGTTACTTGATGAAAGGAAAAGAGGCTTAGATAAGTACTGCAATGGTTTGCAAGTCTGACTCCAGAAGGATAATGAGATCTTCACAAAGCACCATTTCCCAGTGTCCACTTCATACTTACTGCATTAGATTTCTCTGGAGCCTGTGACCCAGGCATTGTTCAGCACTTCTCGGGTGGGACTTGGTAGTACCCAGGCTACTGGGTTAGTACTTAGGAACCAGAAAGATGAAGGACAGACTTAATTGGTTTTTGTTTGTTTGTTTTTGTTTTTGAGGTTGATCATTCAAATCTAGGCTCTACTTTCTTGAAGTCATTTGCTCTTGAGCCAGTAGAGTGTTTAACATTTCTGGAGTGCAGTTATGATCTTCATGACACAGAGCCACTGTCAACCTCTATAGGAAATGAGAGTGTGACAGTGTGACTCAGGGGCTTGCAGAGACAGACACATCTGAAATTTTCATCTCTTTTCTTATTTTTTTGGGGAGGGGACAGTTGAACTGATTTTGCTTCACTCACGAGTACACACAATTTTACTGGAATGAAAGCAATTTTAAAAAAAGCAGATGTAACATTTTTGTTTCATTCCCAAACTAGTGTTTTTTTTCTGAAATACCTTGAATTAGGTGAAATTGATGGGTGTAGAGTAGTACAAGAGACAAATTACCATGCCCACCATTTTCTTTCCTTTTTGTGGTTCTCTATTTCAGTTATGTATGACTAAATATTTTCTGATATTTGTTGGTATTAAATAGCCTCTTCCACTTCAGCATTGGGGAGAGGGGCAGGAACAATATTAGTATATTTTATATTATTTACATATATGTTATGTTAAACTGCTGGTAGAAACTCAAGAAAATTAGAGGAAATCTAATCTTCAATATTAAGGTCAAGGCAAACACACTCAACAGAAGTATCCTTGCCTTCCTGTTAATTAATATAGGAGAAAATTGGCAGGAGCTTGTCCTAGGAGGTGTCATGTATTACAAAGAACTGTCTGTTTGTTTTTCTTTTTTTTTTTTATTTGAGAAGATTTCTTTGCTTTTACATGTTCTCCACTGTTCCCCGCTCTCCCCTTTTCCTGCCCCTTCACCCCATCCCTCATCCACTCCTCAAAGGAGGCAATTCATTCCTTGAATAGTCAACTCAGGCTAACATACCAAGTTTAGGTAGGACTCATTCTCTTCCTCCCTGTATCAAGGCTAAGCAAGGCATCGCACCAAAGAGTAAGCTCTGAAAAACCAGTTCTTGTAACTGGAATAATTCTTGGTCCCAGCCAGGGGGCCCACTAACAGCTTGATCAACTCAACTGAGGGCCTAGTTCGGTCCCATGAAGGCTCTCCAGTTGTCAGACCAGAGTTCCTGAGCTTCCATTTGCTCTCAGGTCAGCTGTCCCTGTGGTTTTCTCTAGGTCATGCCTACCATTTTCAGGCCTCAGTACAAGCTGGAGAGATGCCAATGATGGGTGAGGTCATGGCCCAGCTTGTGCTGACTTTCTCTGCATTTTGGCATGAGGTAATTCTGTCTACTTGGGAACTGGCTTTCAATTAGAAATTCCTGCCAGGCGTTGTTCTTACATGCAGGGGTAGGTGGTTTTTGCTTCTTTGTTAGAAGTGCAGTTAGGCCACAATGAATTAGGCCATAGCTGTTGCTCCTTTAAGGTTTTTTTTTATTATTATTTATTTTCTCCCTGGTTTTTCTGAACAAAGAACATCACTCACTCTCAATCTTGAGTGTGGAAAAACACAGGACAACCCAATTGTGGTTACTTGGCAGGAGACAATGCCAAGGAGGGAGCTGCCAACTCCCTTGCTCAGGACAAGCGCTTTCTTCTTCCTTGTAAGCAATTGTTCATCTGCTCTCTGGAGGACACTTTGCTTTTTCCTGAACACAGACCTCTATAAACCGATCAAGGAAGAAGATAATTATACAGTGCTGTTGTTGCTCTCTTCATAGAAGAAAGTATCTGTGGAACAGAAAAGGAGACCAGCCATCATTCAACTATTTTCTTAAAAGAAGAAAGCCAGGAAGAACAAAATTGTGATTAATGAAAGTATTGCTTCAGATTCCAGAGCCACAGTGTTGACTCCAACAGTTTTAGCCTGTGGGTCAGAGGCTATATGCTCTGTGGATTCTTAATGGTCAGTTTCTTTAAACACAATACCATATTTTCATTCTAATTTAGAGCCTGTAATTAGTGAAACCTAGGAGCAGGAAATCCTACTTAATGAATTCATTGCTTCTACCTAGTTTCACAGAGCACACAGTGAAATTTTCCTAGGAATCAAGATAGGACAGTTAGATAGTATCATCTGTTAAGTGGTTTTTTTTTGGGATAAGGATGCTAGCTCTGTGAATGGAATAAAAACTATAAGGCCCAACTAGAGGTAGAATTTTGAAGTCATTCCTTTAAATCAATGTACATCTCTCAGAATCTTAGAAAAAAAATAAATATTCCAAAACAAAAACACAACTCTTATTTTTAACAAAAAATTGTTTCCAGAGCCAAATATTAAAGCAATGCACAGATGCTCAAATTAGTCAGAAGTACATTTGTCAAGCAAAGTTGGAATGTGCATGTAGAAAAACAGGCAAAAAAAAAAAGAGGATTAATTGCTTGCTACTACTTAAAAAGTATTTTCTTCAAAATGGCAGTGCAAACTGGAAAGAAGCTCATCTCTGAGAGAAATTATTTATTCTTTTATTCTACTACAATAATGTCTCAACGGACTTCTTAGGGGGTCAGAAGAATAGCAGTCTGTTAGATGGTTGAAAATGAATGCTTTGTACTGTCCTAAGCCAAGAGAAAAACATTCAAAACATCATGGTATTTGTAGTTCTTCCTGCAGATGGGTGTCTCATAGCAACATCAGTTAGTAATGGTGCTTCACATGTGTCAAGTCCTCAAGTACAAGTGGGAAATAAGGGACCAGGGACACTGAACGAAAGAGCCAAGCTAGCTAATGAAGGACTTTATAAAGCTAGATGCCTTGGTGTTATCATTGCCTTTCCCCTCCAGGTACTAGAGTATTTAGGGGAAACTCTGGGCACTGGCCATGTGACAAGGTGGCCTGAGAACTTTGACCAGAGGACTTACCCAGATCAATTCCAGGTGCCAACATGGGTCCTTAGTGCCCAGCAATCCATATGCTTCCTTTAGTAAGTAGAAAAGTTTTTTCTAGGACTTTGTCTTGTTTAGTGGTCTGTTGGTTTATTCTAAGCTGGTTGTTTGATGTCTTCTTATTTATTTCAGAGCATTTGTGTGGAGCATGGCTTATTAATATTCAGCCTATTTCTTGAGCCTCTCATATAATATCTAGCTTCATATTTTTTCTGCTTGCTCTCTCTAGGCTATTGCAACCTTTTTCTTTTTAATGAAGAAAATATGATTGATCATAAAGATGTAGAAATAGTCCAAAAGGGTGAAGCTACTATCCCTCAGATAAGCAGTACCTCCCAGAGAAGACTGAGACCATCCAGCCAGTTCTTGGCTTGAAAGGAAACATTGGCTCAGGGAGGAGGTCATACATCAGGGCTGTTCATCCAGTGTCCTAAGCTCCCTCACATTTATGTAAACTTGCGGGCTAAGGTAAAGATGAGTGGGAGGAACCAACCTTGAGCCAAGACTCAGAGGTGCTAGTTCCATGATCAGCCCGTAAATCTGACCCAAACCATGGAAGGGTTGAATGTTTAGAAGAAAAGAAAGATATGAAAGAGATAAAGAATCAAGTAAGGATGGACTATTGGGAAACCCTTCCCCCACCATTTGGTATTAAGCTGGTTGGTTTTATTCATTTAACACAAATTTAGACATATCTTGGAAGCAGAAATTAAGAAAATGTCTTGATAAGATTGGCCACTAGGCAAGTCTGTAGGACATTTTCTTGGCTAGTAATTGATGTCAAATGTCCCAGCCCACTGGGGACAGTGACACCCCAGAGGGTAGTACTGGGATGTGCAAGAAAATAAACTGAAAAATCCAGAAGGGCAAGCCAGTATGCAGCATTGCATTTTGGCTTCTGCTTCAGTTCCTGCCTTGGTTTCCCTCTATGGACTTGTTTGTATGTAAGCCAAATAAACCCATTCTCCCAGTTGTTTTTGGGCATGGTGTTTTACCATAGCCATAGAAACCCTAAGACAAGTACTCTAGATGCTTTTGTGCTTGTTAACTATTGTACTTCAGTTTATTTATAAGGAAAGTATTTGTTTTTCTCCCTCCTCACAGTAAGGCATGATAACTAGAGGCTCTAGACAATAGAACAAAAGGCCACAGTGGGCAATCTACTTGGTTGAAATAAAACAGTATCAAAGACAATAAAGTGCTAATTTACAAAAAATAAAACAAAGACTTTAAAAAATCACAAAAATTTAATCGAGAGATGTTAAAGAATAAGAAATTAAGATGTTAGATGTCATATCAGAAGTAAAGATGGATTCTGGGAGACTTAACTATTCTTCATCTCCTGTTCTAACCCATCCTTCTGTGATTTGCCTCTTCCTCTGTCATGAAATTTTTCTTTGAAATTTCACACTCATATAACATGAAATATGATCATATATGTCCCAATTTCCTCCTCCAGATCATCTTTCCCCATCTTGTTCAATGATTCCCTTTCAACTTCATGTTTTTATCTTTTTAGCACCTTAATTCTTTTATTTAAACTTTTCCACACACTATATTTTGATCATACGCATCCTACTTCTTCAAATTCTCTCAGATTCTCCCTGTCTCCTACCCACCTAACTCTGTGTTTGTGTGTGTGTATGTGTTTGTATATGTATGTGTTTGTGTGTGTATATGTGTGTGTGCACCTCAAAAATAAAACAAAAAACCAAAAGCTAAACAAACTAAACTGAACAAACCAATAAGAAAAAAAAGATGTGCAAAAACATGGAATGTATTTTGTGTTTATTCAGCTACTCCTAAGCCTGGAGTCTGCTCTGGAGTATGGTTCATATATCCAATGATACTCCATGGGAGCAAACTGATGTTCCTTTTCTGAGTAGATATCAATAACAAAGGTTTGTGTCTCCTTCCTCTGCTTAGTGCTGGAGTTTTGTCTGTTTTTAACCTTTGCAGGTCTTATGCATGCTGTCACAATTTCTGTGACAGATGATCTGTGTATCAGTTTCATGCCTTGATAACGCTGTTTTCTTGGAGTCATCTACCACTTCTGGCTCTTACAATCTTTCTACCTTTTCTGCATAGATGCCTGAGTCTTGAAGGAAAGGGTTTGCTAAGGACACCCCATTTAGAGTTTAGTGCTCTAAACTCCCTCTCTTTGCACATTTGTTTAGTTGTCATCTACTATGAGGAGCTCTTCTGATGAGGGTTGAATTGTACTCTGATCTACTGGTATAGTAGTATATCATTAGGAGTCATGGAGTAGGCCTTAAGTGCAATCAAAAAGGAGTTGGCAACTCCCATAACACTGTGCCACTATTGCCCCAGTAGTTGCTTTTGTAGGCCTCAGTTTATAGATGGGTGACATTGATGATTACTTTTCTCTTTGGTAGCATGCAAAGTATCTTACAGCACTATGGTTGCTCTTTTTGCTGTTGTGGTATTTTCCTCCTGTGTTCTTGATTAACTGGTCTGGGCTTATTTGTGTCTCTTGAGTGTAGTTTACCTCTTCTTCAGACTAAAGTTTCCTTCAATTATCTTCTATAGAACTGGATTGGTAGACAGAATTGTTTAAAATTGTTTTTATTGTAAAATATTTTCCTTTCTGAGACAATTGTGGTTTGCTGACTATAGTAATCCATGTTGGCATCTGTGGTCTCTCAGAGTTAGAAAACTGTTCAGGTCCTTAAAGCTTTCGGAGTCTCTACTGAAAATTCCGGTGTTATTCTAATAGGCTTTTTTTTTTTTCCTTATATGTGACTTTTTCTCCTTACAGCTGTTACTATTCTTTCCTTGCTGTGTATATTTAGTGTTTTGATTATTATGTGTTGTGGGGAGTTTTCTTTCTTTTTTGAGTCCTATCTATTCGGTGTTCTATGTCTCTTTTGTACATTGATAGAAACCTCTGTCTTTAGATTGGTTGTTGTGTAAGGTTTCTGGCCCAAACTTTCCAGTCTGGACCAGAGGTTTGGACCTACTCTCAGCCCTACTGCTGCTTAGGCCCAAATAATCACACAAACGCTTGTACTATTTTTACACTAATTGGCCTAGGGCCCAGGCATATAACTTGCTAACTCCTTCATCTGAACTCCACCCATCTTGTTCAGCCATGTGGCTCAGTACCTTTTCTTAGAGCAACATTTCAACTTCTTTCCTCTGCATCTCCTGAAAGCTCCAACGACTCTATGGTATCTCTGTCTAGCCTTCTGTCTCTGCTCTGAGATGTTCCCAAGTTTTCTTAGCCTAGTAGCCCTGCCCACACTTCCTGTCTGTCTTTGGCCAATCAGCTTTTATTAAACTCATAGGTGGGGCAAATATTTACAATGATAGGCAACAGGAGCAACATAACATAATCCCACTACAATTGGGGAAATTTTCTTCTATGATTTATTTTTCTGTTGTTTTTCAAGATGGGATGTCGCGCGCCACCTCGGCCAGCAAGTAACACACAACACCGGATCCTTCTGTCTGCAGTTTATTCGGGCCTTTTACAATCTGGTTTCTTCTTATCTTTCACTCACTCACTCATTCTCTCACTCACTCACTCAGACGGACAACCATTCTCTCATGAACGACCCCGGGGAAGCCTGCTCTTAGAGAAATACCCTCAGGGCTTCCAATCCAAGATAGCCATGTGGGCATCACTGATAGGCTTAGATACGCGGAAGCAAGCCAGATCCTTGGCCTTAACCAAATATGGAGTTGTTTACCAGGGAGAGCGCTCAAGGCCAACACCATCTTAAGGTGTGGCTGTACGCAACTCCCTACAATGGGGTATCTCTGGGTATCCCTGGTTGTCTTGTACCTAGCTTTGTAGACCAGGTTATCTATATTTGAACATTTGAAAATATTTTAAACATGCTTTACAAGTGATCCTTCTGTAGCCTGTTTACCATGCTTATGGGATTAGTGAATCAGAGGGAGAGGTAAAGCCAGCATTCCTGACCATAATACTCAAAGCTTGCCATTGTATAACTATTATTCTTGTTCTTATTTCACTTTTTGACTGTGATGAAATACCCTGATGAAAAGTAACTCAGAGGGCATTTCCAGGTTACAACTACCATAGGTGAAATTACAGTGGCAAGGAAGAGCTGGTCACATCTTATCTACAATACAGAGCAGAGAGAAATGAATACATTTGTGCTCACTTGTTTGTTTGCTTGTGCTAAGATAGATTCCTCCACTCTTGCATTGCTAAGCACTCATGCTGAGGAAATGTTGCCACCCATGGTGGAGCTGGTCTTTTTGCATCAATAGTTTTACTAGGACAAGGCTCACAGAACATCCAATTTAGATTATTTCTCTTTGAGACTCTCTTCCAATATGAGTGTAGGTTGTATTAAGCTAGCAATTAAAACTAAGCATTATGATTCTATAGCTATTTATCTTTATGTGTTCTCCAGCTCCCTGTTCTTTATAACATCATTCACTTTTAATTCGTTCATTAATTTTTTTCTCATTTATTTGAATACTGTCTCAAGTTTTCTCAAGTTGGGAAAAAGTTCTTTATTTAATCAACATCCAAGTGACTAGCTAGAGTATAAGTATATGCTTGTGATGTCAGCACTTAGGAACTGAGGCAGGAGGATCTCAAGTTTTAGGCCTGACTAGATTACAATTGAGCCCTTACCTCCATAATAATGATGACAACAACAACAGCAGTAATAAAATTAGGTAATGACTGGTTCATTGTGATGTTTTACTTTCTCCTATCAAGAGAATTAATTACTTCTTTAAGGTTCACAGTGTACTTTATTCAGACCTCCTTCCAAGTATTTTTTTTTATTATCCTAAATCTGTACTTATAAGCTCAAGTTGTTCTGAATCACAAACAGATTGTATGACCTAAAATCACAACTGCCCCAGATTATTTAAAGTATCTGCTTATCACAGTTAGAATTGTTTGTAAATCTTTGCTAGTAGAGATATGAGCTCCTATAGGTCAGAGAATGCTGAGTTCAACAATGCACCTCACCTAGCCTTTAGAAAGCACCTAACAAGTGTTCAGCATCCCCTAAGAATGGCATTACCAGTGTGAGGCTCTGGATATAATTTTAAAGATTTGTTTTATTTATTTATTTAGACAGTATTGCTTTGTAGTTCATTGTATCTTTGGACTCTTGATCACTCTGCTTTACTTTGTATCATAGTAGGATTACAGGTATATGCTGACAAGCCTGGGTGCTGTGTGTGGGTCTCCATACTCTCAGCAGTGCGGCTCAGAATTGGAAGAGCAGGCTCTATCTCAGAATAGAAAGCTTTATTTCTTTGTTCATTGTTATAGTTCAGTTAAGATCAAGCATAAAAAATACTGGACCATCTGCAGGCCAAGGAAGAGAGGACAGTATCTGTGTCCACTTGGAGCATATTGAAATTGGTTGTAAGATAAACACCATCTTTCTTGTAAAATTTGAATCTTGATTAGGATTATGGGCCAAAATAAAGTGGAAAATATGTTTCTGAAATAAAAAGCCCTTTCTTTAGGTAATACATAAACAACTGATAGAGTCAAATAGTGCTGAGCATTATAAGGAAAAGGAAAGAAATGGTGTTCTGGAGTCTGTGCTTCTTGAGAGAGGTACGTATGGGCTGGATGAGGTAGGGGTTGGGAAGGGCTCTTAGGGATAGAATTGAGAAGTGCATAAGACAAGGGAGCTAGAAGGAGCCAGTTCCAGGAAGAAGAATATTCAAGTGTTACAGCCTTGAGAGATGATGTGTTAGAGAGGGGGACAAAAGAGTTGCAGTGTGCCTAGAGGCCATTAAGAGAAGGACCAAGCTGAGAAGGAAGGATGGAGAGGATGTGGCCAGAGCTTTGTAGTACACATTTATACCAACTGTAGCAGAGAGCTATTGGAAAGTTTTAATAGGAAGAGGGTTATCAAAAAAAAAAAAAAAAAAAAAAAGAGAGAAACATTAAAGAGGTACAGTCGTCAGAATTATGTGGTGTCTGTGTGATGTTTTCCATAATTTTGTATTTTAACGCTATATAAGCTGTTATAAAAGGATGGGGGTATCTGCCAGCAAGCTTCTCCTCTACAGGTTTATAAATGTAATATGAACTGCTTAGAAGTTTTGAAAACTCTGGAGATATCGTACATGCTGTTTTTGTGTTTATCAAAGGTCAACATCAAGATTATATTCAAAATACTTTTGCTTTCAATGGACTCTTAGTTCATTCTGTACATCAGAATTGTTTGTTCTGTTTTCATTCGGGAAATGTCAAACTTATTTCAAAATGAGAAAACAATTTAGCTACAGGCATTATAAAAAATCTTTATCCTAGGAAAATCACTAAGTACTTTTTGGAGAACACATTAGTGAAGAAATTAGACACAGATAATTTTACATTTTGGTCATCATATATACTAGTTTTATAACTTTTTAGTTTTACCACAGGTATTTTTCTTTAGGTATAAGGGACCTATCTACCACTGGTGAGAAAAATCAGAAGCCTCTAAGGAGACTGGACTCTGATGTCATAATAAATTATAAGAAAAATAAAATATTCTTAGAATAGAAAATAGATAAGTAATTTCTAAATATATTTAAAAGAGAGACTGAGAAAAGAAAGGTCCAAGATTCAAAGTCTTTGGGTTTTTGGCTTGACCAATGAGTAGAGGTGGATGAGAGAAAGAACTTTGTTTGAAAGTTCACATATCAGGGTAGAGGGACAGATCTTAAGTTAAGAGCACTGGCTGCCCTTCCAGAAGCACCCACATGTCATGTCATGGCCATTTGTAACTCCAGTAGGGTACCCATTATCCTCTCCTGCCTTCTCAGGCTCTAGGCACACATGCAGACAGAACACTCATACACATAATCAAGTTAAATACATGGAAAGTTATAAAACAAAGACAGTTCACTTGTTATTCTGGACATGCTGAGTCTGGGGTTCCCATGATCTTGCAGGTAGAAATGTTGAGTAAGCAATAGAATATGCATACCTGAAGCTTTGGGGCTACAGCTCATCTGCAGTTTCAGATTAGAGACTTGTTATCCTACAGGTAGTTATTAAATCTGGATGTGGCTGAAGTTGTGGTGCTCAGCTTGAGTGGGCCAAGAGTGGGGTTTGGGAGTGCTGGCATTTTATGAGTAGGTGGAGCTAGTGGAACCCAAAGGGATTCTTTTACATTTTATTTTTTTGTCTGCATGTGTATATGTATATAATGTGTGCATCCTCATGTGTGTATGGGTGAACATGGGTTTCTGAGTGTTTACATGAATATACACTTTGAAGCTAGAGGCCAACATTGGATGTTATTAGTCAGTAGCATCATCTACATGCATATACATGTAGAAGCCAGAGGTCAACATTGAGACAAAGTCTTTTACTGGCCTGGAACTCGCTGAATAGGGTAGGCTGGCTGACCATCAGGCTCCAAGGATTTCTTATCTCAGTCACCCTAGAGCTTGGATCATAAGTGCATACCACTGTGCCTGGCTGCTTTTGCCTGGGTTCTGAGGCTCAGACTCTGAGCTCCTATGCTCACACTTATGACAAGCATGTTACCAAGCATGGTAACTCCCCAGGCTGGAGTAATCATAAAATATACATTATACATATTATTATAGAACTTATTCTTTATTTTTAGAAAACAAAAAAAGCTACATTCTAAGAAACCCAAAATTAGTAATATAAATTCCTGTGGAGTTTGTTGTGCTACCTACCACACACAAGATATTAAAAGAAAGCATAAATATTTAGGATCATTCAACATCAAATGCTTTTGTCAAATTCAGTGGCATGTGAAAATTCCCAGCATTGTACAACTGCCACTTTTCAAATGTTTCCATCACTCTGCACACATCGAGTCACAGCAATGATCCCTGTTGGGACTGTTTAGTGGAATACTAAACTGGCTGGCCTCTTTCATGTATTTTACACATGTTTTAGCACATGACAGGACTTATTTCTTTCCTAAGGTTGAATAATACTCAATTACACAAATGGGTCACATTTCTTTCCCCATTCACTTATAAATATTCCTTCTAAAAATTCTTTTAAAAAAACGCAACAATCTATTACTGGAGAGGTCAAAAGCCTTAAAGGGGAGAGGTGTCACTACTATTGTTTAGGTAAATTAACATGATGCCAAACTGCAGTTTAAATATTTTTTATCCCCATAGAGAAATGCTGCTCTTACCCTTAATCAAAGAGGGTTCTCTTTGCAGTGAACAGTGGTGAATGCATGGCTCAAGGTAGTTAGGATAAATGATTGCTGAACATTTAGCCTTAAACAAGACATTTATATAACCCTCTCTAAGGTTTAGAGAACATTGTGAAATAGGAGAAGAACAGAAAAAAAAATATACAGGCTGGGGCCCAGGAAGCAGGGTTGTGAAATGCTGTCCTCAGGGCATGACACAGCATTGAAAACATGATCTCACAGCTGCTGTGGTTGTCTGCCTGTGCTGAGGCTGCACATGACTGGGCCTGTCAACAGTCAATCAGAGAACCTTAACTGTTCTTCTAATCTACTGGTACTAATGGATTCTGGGATATGGACAAGTTATTGCCTTGCTTGTATAGCAAACCAGTGAGTTTGAATGGATATTTCGAAACTGTGACCACACAGATGGTACTGGTTAAAGTCAGTCGACCATAAATCAAAACATGAAGACAACATGGCAAGGGAGCCTGTGGGGAGGAGTGGAATGGAAGGGCAGAGAGAGTATAGAAGAGAGTAGGGACAAAAGCAAACAATACAATGTATTCATGTAAGAAACTGGCAAAGACCAAATTTACTTAATTAAAAAAGAGTTAGGGGCTGGAGAGATGGCTCAGCGGTTAAGAGCACCGTCTGCTCTTCCAGAGGACCCGGGTTCGATTCCCACCACCCACATGGCAGCTAACAACTGTCTGTAGTTCCAGTTCCAGGCAAACACCAAGGCAAATAAATAATAAATAAAAAAAGTTAAAAAAAAAGAGTTAAAGAATAAGTTTTTTTGTTTTTGATTTATTTTATTGTTTTGTTTTGGTTTTGTATCTTTCTTTTCTTAACTGTCACCAGTCATAGAGGCATTCCTAAACTGATTTTTTTTCTCTTTGGTATATTTGTTAATTTTATGTAGCTTAGACTGGCCTCCAACTCACTATGTGGTCAAGGATAGATAACCTTGACCTTTTGATCTTTCCCCTCCAAGGTTCAGGAATTACAAGGTATACTCTGCCACAGCAGGATTAATGCAGCATTGGAGATTAAACCTCAGCCTTCATCTAAGCCAGACACAGTTTAGTAACTGAGCTGTATTTCTAGACCTCCTAGAATGTTCTTGATAATAAATGGGGAAATCGATTTTCTGAGAAGATAATGATTTGAGGATGGATACAATCAAGAATGTTTATTATAATAATAGCAGGTTCTGAGTAAGAAACTTCATTATAGTAATTGCTTCAAATTTAAGATTAATCATTGACATTTCTTCTTTGATATCATAAAGATATTCCTCTGGTAGTTTTATAGGACTGTCAAAACAAAATGCCATAGGTCAATTTGTTTAAAACAACATAAATTAATTTATTGTCTCAGTTTTAGAGACTGGAAGTTTGAAGTCAATGTGTTAAAGGGGGCTTTTCCTTCTAGAACCACTGGAGGAACATCAGCTCAGTGCCCCTTTCTTGGCGCTTCTGGTGGCTATTGTAATTCTCAACATTAATGGCTTATAGATACAACATTCATTTCTCCCCGCAAGTTCACCTTTCTTTTTATGTATCTTTTTGTCTCTAAATCTCTTTCATGATTGGCTTTTTGTATCTTAATAGAGATAATCACATTATTCTAAAATGACTTTATTTTAACTTGCATACATTCACAAAACCCTCATTTTCAAATAAGGTCATACAGACACTAAGGATTTATATATTTTGAGGCACAACTTAATTTATGTAAGTTTCTAGCAACAGTTTCAAAGCCAGGCTCATGGTTTTACCCCGAAAACTATCTTTGATTTTCTCTATTGAGCTCAATGAACACTAAGCATTTACTGCTTGTGTTGGTGTTGTATATATCAATAGGAAAAAGATGGCAAAGATAACGGTTGTGTGTGTAACAGTCATTGTTAAGTCATCACATACTTTTTCACACCTTGTGTTCATTTCTAGTTTGAAACCATGTCTGTGCCTTGCTGACTTTATTTCCTGAATAGTTTTCAGATTCATTCCCCTTTTTCTTTTTTTCTTTCTGCTTCTGTCCCTGAGTTATAGACTCTGGTATCATATTGCATAGCCTAGTATAGTACCTTTCTTTTTTATTGTATTTTTTTATTTAAAATTTTTTCCACACCCACCACTACTCCCCCTCCTGCCCTTTCTCCCAGTTCTTCTCTAGACGCCCCCAACACCCTCTGAGAGGGTAAGGAATCCCAAGGTGAGTCAATTAGGTCTGGTATACTAGTTGAGGTAGGGCCAACTCCCTCCCCAAAGTATAAAGACTGAGAAAGAGGTCTCCCCAAGGCATGGGCTTTGAGAAGCCAGTACACGCATCTGGGACAGACTGTGGTCCAAGTGCAAGAGGCTCCACAAAACTGCCCAGGCCTTTCAACTATCATCCATATTCAGAGGGTCCAGGTTCATTCCATGAAGGTTTGTCAGTTGTCATTTCAGAGGCTGTGAGCTCCCAACAGCACAGGACAGCCTACTTCATGAGTCTCCCCATCATGATCCCAATTCTTTTGCTCATGTGATCTCTCTTCCCTCTCTTCAGCTGGACCAGTAGCTCAACCGACTGTTTAGCTATGGATCTTTGCATTTGTCTCCATCAGTTGCTGGATGAAGGTTCCATGATGACAATTAGGGTGGTCATTCATATGATAATAGGGAAAGGCCAGTTTAGGCACTCTCTCCATTACTTCTTGGAGTCCTCGCTGGGCTCATCTTGTGGGTTCTTGGGTGTTCTCTAGCACACTAATCCCACAATGACTCCCTTTATCAGGATGTCCACTTCTTTGCTCTCCCTCTCTGCTGCCCTCTCCTATTCTCTTATGTTCTCTTCTCACCTTCCCTTGACACTCTCCCTCCACAACGATGGCATTTTTCTCAGGAGATCTTCTCTATTTCCCCTTCCCAGGGGGATCTATGGATGTCTCTCTTAACTTCCTCCTATTACCTAGCTGCTGCAGGGGTGGGGGGGGTGGGGGGAGGAGGGTGTTGTGGATTGCAACTTGGTTATCCTTTGCTTTACATCTAAAATCCACTTATGAGTGAGTACATACCATGTCTATCTTTCTGAGTCTGTGTTATCTCACTCAAGATGATTATCTCCAGATCCATCCATTTGCCTGCAAATTTCAGGATGTCACAGTCCCACTAAAATTAGGAAGAAGACAAGACTGTCTCCTCTCCCCTTATCTATTTAATATAGTTGTCAAAGTTCTAGCAAGAGCAGTAAGACAATAAAAGGAGATTGAGGGGATACAAATATGGAAAGGAAGAAATCAAATTATCACTATTTGCAGATGATATGATAGTAAACATATGTGACCCCCATATTCTACCAGAGAACTCCTACAGCTGATAAGCACCTTCAGCAGTGTAGATTAACTAAAAAAAAAAAAAATCAGTAGTCCTCATATGCACAAATAATAAAAGGGCTAAAAAAGAAATCAGGGAAACAACACCCTTTACAATAGTTGCAAATAACATTAAATATCTTGGGGTAACTCTAACCAAAGAAGTGACAGATCTGTATGACAAAAACTTCAAGTCATTGAAGAAAGAAATTGAAGAGCATATCAGAAAATGGAAAGATTTCCCATGATCGTGGATAGGTAGGATCAATATAGTAAAAATGGCAATCTTACCAAAAGCAATCTACATATTCAGTGCAATCTCCATCAAAATGCAAACACAATTCTTCACTGACCTCAAAAGAATAATATTCAATTTCATATGGAATAACAGAAACTCCAGGATTCCCAGAATGATCCTGTTCAATAAGAACTTTAGGAGGCATCACCACCCCTGAGTTCAAGCTCTACTATAGAGCTACAGTAATAAAACAGCTTGCTACTGGCATAGAAATAGACTTGTGAATCAATAGCATTGAATTGAAGATCCTGACATTAATTCACACACCTTATGAACACCTGATTTTTGACAAAGAGGTCAAAAATATGGAAAAAAAGCATCTTAAACAAATGCTGCTGGCATAACTGGATGATGGCATGTAGAAGAATGCAAATAGAGCCATATCTATATTTGTCCACCCTGCACAAAACTCAAGTACTTTTCTTCATTAACCCACTCCCTGCATCAGAGCTGAGAATGGAATCCAGAACCTTAGACAGGTGTTTTCCCCTGAGCTAAATTTCTAAACCCTGCAATCTTGAAAATCATACAATCCTCACATTAATTATGTTTTCCTTTATTGTGTCAAAATTGCCTGATATGAACTTGAAGGAATAAGGATTAACTTTGACTTAGAGTTTGGAAGTTGGTGGTGAAGACATGGTAGTGGGAGGAACAGACCTGTGCTGTAACTGCTGTAACTGCTGTGAGCATGAAGGTACTTTGTCACAGTGGACAGGGAAGCATGGTACTGGCAGTGGAGCTGAGCTGGAAAGCTAGGGGCCCACTCACAGTAATCCACTTCCTCCTTGCATACAACGTTTCCATAGTCCCTGAAAAAAGAGTCATGAATGGACCAGGTGTTCAAACACAGGAACCCGTGGGAGTTATTTCACACATAACAGCATTCCCCCATCAATATACATTTTAATAGTGTGGCTAGATTCCATCCCACCACCCCAAATTTAAATTCTCAATGCCTTCTCAATACTGTTTGAATAAATGCAAACTCCTAAACATGGTTAGTAAAAGTGAGTGCAGGGTTGTCGTCACTCATGTCCAGACCATGTGCAGCTCGACATTGAGCAACAGTCTTGTTAGTCTTCTTTCAGCCTTTCCCATTTCAAAGTATGTCTAGCTGCTCAGGAACCACAGAACCACAAAGGAAGCCTGCATTTCTAACCTGCTCAGGTGATGGCTTGGGGAGAGGTAGGGGGGACAGGACTCCTGGCCCATTGAATGCAAAGAATTGTCAATGCACAAGTTCCCATTTCCATGTCTTTGCATGTGTTTCTGGTTTCCCTCAGTATTCCTTCCTCTTCTCTTATATACGCAGATCTGAATTATTTCCACTTTATTCTAATTGGCTAAGCCGATTGATCCAAGTTCTATTGGGGAATCAGATGGCGCCCTGTGCTCCCCTCAGCACTCCCCATGGCTGAGTTCTGTATTTCCCACAGACCATTGTTCTCTAATATTTGTCTCTCATAACTAGACCATAGGGACCACAATGAAGTATCTGCAAATGTTTCTGATTTCCATTTGTCCTCAAAGCCCAACACAGCATGAGCTTCTCAGGAAAGAAACTCAGTAAATACCAGTTTTCCTTTGTTGTCACAGGCATTCTGTCATTTCAGTTCTAGGCTGCTTAAGATGACATCAGCAGCCATTCCACACATTCTGGATTGATGTCTGCCTTGGGCTGCTGAACTTAACAGTGACTTGGAACTAACAAAACCATATCTTCTTGGACAACATAGAGAGCATTCCTCTGTTTTTTTCTCAAGTAACAGGGCCTTGATTGGCTGTTTGGGAAACAATGTGTCAAGGGTCTCATCAGTCCACTGGTGTGCTGAGCAGAGCAAGACTGTCCTGGTGTTCTGCAGCTCTGTGGCAGCCCTTGCCGCTGTGTCACTGGTGTGGGTTAGTCTTTGTTGTATGGCTCACCATTAGGCAGCTCAGCTGTTTTTCCTGTTATGTGAACGATCTTTCCATTCTTGGTTTTACATCCACTTGATCATCTCCTACTTTCAGTTGTTCCTCGGAGGTTCCACCTCTTCCTCCTCTCTGTGCCTTTACACATCTGTTGTATGATGCCTTCCTAGCTTTAATTCTCTGTTATCCATCTTCTCCATAGTCTCTATACCTACACTGCACAATCTTTTCACTCTATTATTTAATCACTATTTTGTTTTTCTTATTCTTGGACCACAAGCCTAGGACACTGATTGGTCTGTATCAAATTTGTTACCTTTGAGTTCTGAGCATCTCCAGGCCTAAGTTGATCTGAGTAGGACAGTGTTCACATGACTGGTATAAAGTAGTTGTTGAGATATTTGTGAACTGGATGATTCTCTTTGACATATAGTTGAAGCATAAAATCAGCCAGAGCAAGAGTATGTATACCCCAGAAGCAATCTCCAAACTATTTGTGTATAGCATAGACTGGAATAGAAAGTAAGTCTCTCCTTCCAAGAAGTATTCGGGTGATTTCCTATGATTGTGTTACTGCCATTCTAGGCTTTCCCAGTAGGGCAGTAAAACTGGCAAGTCCTTTGCCTGGCTGTTTTCCTCTAACTTTGTCACTCATAAGGCTTCCAAAGCAAACAGAACCCCCTTTCATCATCCATTCATTACTGTGTCCTTATGCTTGGGGTTTATGTTTCTGGGAAGCAAACTCTGAAATGGGGACAGGAAAAACAGAATGGCAGTACAGTCAAAGAGGAGGTATCAGTCAATGACATGAGAAGAACTAGCAATTAGACAGTGGCTGCTCTTTGAACAAGGCAGCTCTCTTCCCAGAGACCGCATCCCAGGGAGGAACTTAGCTGAGAGTCTCTGGCTACCAAGTAAATCTTGGCAGGTGGGAGAAAGAATCTGCTCTGGAGGGTAATCTGGATGACACATGCAAACTCCTTCCATGTAGGAGGGAAAAGCTCATTAAAAGTTGTTAAAAGACAACTTTTCCCTAGAGCACATTGAAGTTGTTTTTAATGAGTTTTCAAGCAAGAAAGTTTAAGTTATTTAAAACATAGCCTTAAAGGTTGGAACTCTTGATTTATACGGTTCGTTTATCTTTGAGAACCCTGTGTCCTAGAGTAGAATTTTGTTACCAGTAACCCCACATTCAGAGTCAGTGGAGGAAATGATTGACATTCACACTTATTTCCAATCAGCCATGTCCTGCTCTGTTTGTGTTCTTTCGTCTCAAAGGACTTTGTGTCTCCGGTAGGTATGCAACATGCTGGGATCTTCTGATGACTCTGCTTCTTTCACTTTGCCCTTGAGTCTTTCTATTCTGGCACCAAGTTCAGTGTTTTCCAGAGTCCCCTGACAGGCCTTCTCCACTTGTTAGTAGTGTGACTCAAGAGTTTATATTGACATGTCCACTTGTAGATCTGTCCCCATTAAGAAGTGATAACATGGGAAACCTTGCCAGGTATAGACTATTGTAAATAGCCATAGGGCTTGTAAGATGGCCCAGTGGGTAAAGGTGCTTACTGTCTGTCAAGCCTGTTGTCTCTGACTGTCATAGGGGCACCGTGATATGTACACACACACACAGAGAGACACAGACACACACACACACACACACACACACACACACACACATTAAATACTTGTTAAATACATGACCAACAAGAAGTTGGGTGGGGGCTAGAGTGTCTAGTTGTGGCTTGGTGAACATTTTGACGATAAAAGTGGCAGAAGTTTAGAGTCATGGCACACACCTGTAACGGGGCTGTGCATTTAGGCTATCAGGATGGTCATGAGTTTAAGGTTAATCTGGGCTACATACAAGCCTGCGACTCAAAAGAGCCAAGGGAAAAACAAAGTGCCCAAACCTGACACTGTGCCAGTTGCTAGGCTAGTCCATAAGCATTGGCAAGCTCTGCCTGATTGGTCCTAGAAAGCTTTCTGTCAGTGCACTAAGCCCTTTAGTGCTGAAAATTGGGCTGAAGAGCCTTTCTGCTTTTACAGAAGACATGGGTTCACATTCCAGCACCCATGTAGGGTGGCTCTCTGTAACAATAGCTCCATAATAGCCAAAGCCAGGCACCTATACTTGTACACATACACACAGACATATACATAACTTGAAAATAAAATAGTCTTTTTAAAAGTGCAAGTATTAGAGACCCTCCAGGCTAGTGTAAGTTCTCTGGTGGTCAGAGGCCCTGCCTATGACTAGTTTGCTTGTCTTCCTTGCCATAAACAAGCAATGCCATGTCTTACCATGTCAGACATATCTGGAAGGTACACTGGACCCCTTGTAAAATGTACTTGCCACTAAATACTCTATACAAGTACACTCAGTTCATCAGAGAGCTAAAGCATTATCCAGCTGTGTCCCTTCTGAAGTTGTAACTCCAAGACTTACTGTGTAATAAAATGATGAACTCTTTAAGCCACTAAGATTTGGATGACCTATTGCATAGTAGTGTCATAAGTTTTGTGGCAGCCTCAGTTACTGACTGGGACAGTGGTATTCCTGTTATTTCCATAGTTATTCCACAAATGTTATGAGTAAATGTTCTAACATGTGTTACCAACTTAAATGTTCAAACTTCATTATGAAACAGAGAGCATGCATCCTCTTTGTTATCTGCATGGTCAGTGTTTTCAGTTCAAGCTCTTGTTTCCTTCTTAAAATCAGTTTGCCATGACTTTTTTTTTTTTCATTTTTCTTTGCCCTCTCTGTTCCTCCTGGATTATAGTCTTTTCATCTAATTTATAATATGGCAAAAAGTATGAAGTTAATGTGTTGTTGGGAGGTGTGGGGAGCTGTGGTATTTGGAGATATCTTCTGTAGAACAGAGTGGAATCTTGGAATACATAATCATTTGCCAATTATGGATGGGTGGTGATCACAAAGGCAGTGTTGGATCTGGTTCTTGGAGACAATTGAACTAAAATTCCCCAAGTTCTGTTTCTTGGCTCCTACACAGGCTTTTGTAAGAGCGTAGAGCTTCTTGAGAAATGCCAAGTATCTGAGGACTTGCTAGGATGTTTTCTTTTGTCCTTCTAGAAGAAAGAGTGGAGAGTGGATATGTTTTAAGGAAAGTCAGCTTTTCACTGAAAATTTTAGTTTTTCTTCACTGTTTCAGAGAAAATTGAATTTTCACTGAATTGTGAGGAAAACATGGGATTCATGGTAGGAAACAGGCTTGAGAAATTATATCTAAATGAAACCAGACGATGTATAAAAAAGTATAATTTCAGCACACTGAGGCTTCAGTTGTATGAGCCTTACCAGTGCAGAATCTCATGTGGCCAGAGAAAATCATTGACCTTGAGGAGCCTCCTTTACTAATGAGGGAAAGGAAGAAAGTGCAGAGATTTCTGACCTTTCCAGTATCATGTCCCCAGTTATCAGCAAGCTGGGATTGGAAAACCAGCCATGGTTGGATTATGGCAACATCAATTTCTACTTTAAGAATTATAGCCATTCTTGCAGAACCATTCATTGACCTGTTCCTCATATTATGTATTGTGCTTGGCACTGTGGATGAAGGTCTGAATAAGTTAGACACAGGTTTGACCTCATGGAGTTTGCTCAGAACTCTAAGAAGGGATAAAAGAGAATACCACTGAATATAACACTGAGTTAATTAGATGACGATCAAATTGAGGCATTCTTGGCATGACAGTACTTGAGCAGAGCGTCTTACTGGGGAAACTATGTGGAAAAAGACTTTCACTTCCCACCTGCTTTTATTAATGAACTTAGACATGAAGATCAAACGCTTTCTTCAGGTACTTTGCAGTGAGTTTTATCCTTGTTTTAAATCTGGAAGCTGAGTAGGCAATGCCAGTTCCTTCTGCTATAGGTGATAGTCTCCAAAAGGTTTATCAATCTGATTTTATTAAGGGAAATACATTATTTGCCTTCTTTAGTTTAAGCTGTTCACCAAGTGAAAATACTTGCTGATACAAGGTAAGTAAGAAGAAAGACAGTGATGCAGTGATACAGATAGCTGTAGTGTTAGACTTGGTGCCCTGAGAAAGATTCTTGGAGAATTCAAGGTGAAGGTACAGTTACACTTCCAATAGAGAATTATCAGAGCAATGGGGAAGAACCATGAAGACATGGCATGGGAATGTGTTTGGATAAGCTGTGTAAAATTGCCTGTATTCCTCTGTGATACTTACCCAACCTCCCCCCCCCATACCAGTGTGGAGAATCAAATTTAGGGTCTCACACTAGACAAGTGCTCACCTACTAAGCTATATTCTCACCCTCATATGTGCTTTTTGATATAAGAAAATTGACAATGACCTATAGTTCAAGCAAATATGTTCCATTGCTTATTTCAAAAGCAGTTTGGAAAAAATATAAAACAAAGAGTTTGATTTAATAATGTTTACTCGTCGATTTTTCAGCGAAGTGCATGGTTAATTTTACTTCTGTCAGACTCACTTTCATTATTTGCAAAGCAAGGCTAAAGGAATTTATTCATTTATTTATTAAAAGAAATTCTTCTAGCCTATCTCGTACTGGTTCTCCACAGACAAAATCCCAGGTGTCCCCATGTTTACTCTGCTTTTCCGATTATTTAGGTCTTTCTTCCTCTGCCTTTTAACCACAGGATGAAATTACTGTATTCTAAGCCACCTGCATCTCAGTTCATTGGATCCAGCACATTTACATTCCATCTGTTAACTTTCAGGTTTTTTTCCCATTTAGATCAGTGCTTCACATCTCTAGGTGCACAATTAGAAGATCCTGGCAAGCTTTTAATGTGTACAGTTGCCTGCACTCCACCCTAGAGTATGTGAGTCCACTGTTTTGTAGGTATGCTAATACAGTGTTGCTCTTTTATAAAGTCCTTTATAGTACACAGCTTGCAGTGAGAACCACAATATCTTTTTTTTTTTTTTCCTTTATTTTGTATTTATTAAAAAAAAAACACACAGTAAAAAGAATTTAAAATGTGGAAGAGTTAACAATAACTATATAGAGGATAAGAATGATAATCATGGCTTATCAAGGGTAGACATACAAATAAGATT